>JBBPBQ010020323.1:5238264-5287339 GCA_037974755.1 Cicer yamashitae | reverse complement strand
TACAACTACTAGTGATGAATTTTTGATTAAAAAAAAGTATTTTCAATTTTCATAACATAATATTGTCACGGTTTCAACTAATATTTTTTATGACTCTCTTAGAAAAATTATCTTTAGATATTCAAATACTCCATTTATATTTTGAGAGAACAAAAATTTTAAAAAAATAATATAATAAATATAATATGTCAATAACGTAAAAGAAAAAGAAAAATGAAAAGATGATAAAATATTAAGTTTATGTTGAAAAATTTGAAAAGTTTAAATCTAACTTTTTTTATCAAATATAATTTATCTTTGGAGAGTATTTTGGAAATATAAGTTTTTTCAAAAAAAAGTAAATATAAATTATTTTTGTAAAATATAATTTTTTTTATTTTTTATTTTGGCGTCTAGTTTATGAATCAAGAAAACAAGGATTCTTACACATGTTTGCATTAACAGCTACTGCTACAGACGGGCATAGGGCCAACTCGATAAGTTATAAGACCTAAAGGCACCGTTTAAAGTGAGACTTTTTTTAAAGTAAATTATTAAAGGTTTAATTACAGATTTGACTATTCTATTTTTTATTAATTTACGAAATTAATTTTTTTATTTTAACATTTAATAATTTTGGTCATTGCTTCATATTTTTTAACTAAAAAATAATGATTTAATATATTTTAAATGATGTGGCATATAGATTCGCAATATATAATCAACTAGATGCATTAATTATGTTATTAATTAAATTAAAAAAATGAATAATTTCATAAGTTAAAACTAAAGTTTTTAGAGTATTTTATTGCAATTTCATGAGTATTAATCATCTAACACTATCCTATCATATATCGTGTAATTTAACATATGTCAAATCACTATTTTTAGTCAAGTATTCAGAGGAAGAGACTGAAACTATTGAATTTTAAAATAAGGTGGCTAATTCCATGAATTGGTGAAAATAGAAGGACAAAAAATGCAATTAAACAATTATTAAATTGTCCGTTAATATTGTAAAGGGGCGGAAATTTACTTTTAAATTTTAGAAATAGGCAAATAACACTATACAATTATAAGATGTCTAATAATATAGTTTCTTTGTTAATTTATTTCGTTAATGATGATGTAGACGTCAATTACTCACGTGACGAACCAATTGTTACCTAACTCATTGATACATAAATGAAAAGTTAATTTGTCTGATTTTGTAAAGATGAGAAAATAATTTGTCCGATTTTAAAAATATGAGAGAATGATTTGTCCGATTTCGAAAACAAAATTGAAACTCAAATTCTTTTTTCCATGAATTTAGGTTTTCTTCTTCCAATAACTTTTATTTATATAATTCATTATTCTTCCTTTTTTATGATGTTCAAATAGTAGAAAATGAAAGAATCAAGAATCACTTATTATTTCTTCTCGAAGGATGAAAAAATTGTTCTTAGAGTTGTTACAACTAAGAATAACTTTGAAAGATAATCTTTTTCATGTTCATTCTCCAATTTCTATAATATTTTCATGATGATTTGTATTACTCTTATTTAGCTTCAACTTTTATTATGTGGCATATTTTCAAGAGAGGGTATTTTTGGTATTATATAAGTAGTTAGTTGATTACATTTTATCCTTATAATTTATTAGTTAATTAATTATAAGTTAGTTATATCTTTTTTTGTTTTTTGAAAGACCAATGTTAGTTTTAAATTGTTAGATTTTGTTAGAGGGGAGTGAAACAAAATTTTTATCACTCCAATTCCTATGTTTCTTTCTCAAACCACAAACCACTTTATGACTCTATTAGTTATAGCTATATTATAGTTAGTCGAAGTTGTTAAGGGAAAATAAATTTTATTCATCCTATACATAATCCCACTTTTGTAATACATCGTAATTTATTGTTCAATCAATGAATGAAATTATTCAGAAATCTTCATTTCACTCATTAAATAATATGATATCAGATACGGGTTATTACACCACACTCTTTCTCATATTTTTTTTGAAATTTTTATTTATTTATTCATCATAATTCTCATGCCATTTGTCTCCCTTGTATGCTTTGACATACATTTGAATATAAAATAATCTAACTAAAAATTTATTACATCCATTAATAAATAACCAACAATCAGAGATATATGATTGACACAATATAAAACTTTTTTGGGTGCATATTCTTTAAACCCCTATTTAAAATGAAAAAAAATTCATACTATTTTTCTGCTACGAATGTCAGTTACAACTTAAAACTCTAACAGCTACATAGTATCGATAAATATATCATTTTTTTTATGTGTTAACTAGTAAAATACCCGTGTGAATGCACAAATTGCACGTCGATGTATATTTTAGAATAAGTTATATTTTTTCTACCCAAAGTTGATGCATTATAGAATATATTGTTTTAATAAAGATAAATCTTCAACAAGATAAAAGTTTATTTCTCTATTTGGTTTAAAAATTAATAAATCAACTTATATAATTTAGGAATATGTCATCAAAGGAAAATATTTAAACAAAGGTGAAAAATATTTAAACAAAGGTTAAGCAAATTTGCAGCGATAGTTAACTTGTGTCACTATAAATTGTTATCTTAAAAGTTCTATTAGCGTCAATTTGTTTTATGTATAACAGTTCAATCTCACCGTGAAAACTTGTCCCATTTATGATAATTATTTTTAAAAATTTATCAGTGACAACTTGTCAAGCGTATGGTGGTTATTTTATAATTTTTTAGTGGTAATTTGTCATGTGTTTGATAGTTCAATATCATATGTGACAATTTGTCACATGTATGATAGTTATTTTGAAATATTTATCAAGGGCGACTTGTTTAGTGTATGATAGTTCAATATTATTAATGACAACTTGTCATATGTATGATAGTTATTTTGAAATTTTTTTATCAGTGACAATTTGTTCTATGTATGGTTGTTCAATCTCATTAGTGACAATTTGTCTCATATATGATTGTTATTTTGTAAAAAAATTAGTGTCAATTTGTCTCGTATTTGATAGTTATTTGGAAATATTCATCAGTGACAACTTGTTATTTGTATGATAATTATTTTGTAATTTTAATTTATCCCTAATTATTTGTCCCACATATGATAATTATTTTCATACGATTGTTATTTGATTTTAATGTCAATTTGTCCTGTGTATGATAATTATTTTCAAAATCATATCAGTGACACCTTGTTCTATGTTTGACAGTTTAATTTCATTAATAACAATTTGTCCCGTATATGTTAGTTATTTAGAAATATTCATTTGTGACAACTTGTTATTTGTATAATAATTATTTTGTAATTTTAATTTATCAGTAATTATTTGTCCTATATATGATAGTTTAATCTCATCAATAATAACTTATTTCGAATATGATGGTTATTTTGTAATTTTTTATCAATGAGAACTTACCCCGGGTGTTAGGGGTGTACAAAGAACGGGTTTTGTCGGGTTTGGTGTGCCCCTTACCCGATCTCAATATTTGAGGGGTCAATTTTTAGACCATAACTCGTTCTTTAACCCGACCAAATCCGATTAGTTGCGGGTTCAATAAAGATGGGATGAAATAAGACGAAACCGAGTTGGTCCCAAGACGAGTCGCCAACTAGTAATTCTTGAATTTTTTTTAATAAAATAAAATAACTCATAGCAAGCCACCTTACCACTTGTCAATTCATAACATTGTCATACAAAATACAAATTATTTAATAAAAACAAGTAACCTACTACTTACTAGACTCATAGATCTTTCACCACCTCATGCTTTTACTCTTTAATCAAAAGTAGTATCAAACCAACACTGTCTTTATAATAATAATAATTTTATAATAATAATAATTATAATAATAATAGTAATAGTAATAGTAATAATAATAATAATAATAATAATAATAAGAATAATAATAATAATAATAATAATAATAAGGAAGAAAAGTGAATACGCTGTTGCAAGGAGGAAAAAAGATGTAAGGAAGAGAAATTTTTTTCAAACCCTAAGTAAAGTTAGTGTAGTGAAATCGATAATAAGGTAAAATAAAAAAAAAAAGAAAAATCTCTTGTCCTTAATGTATTTTAGGACGGGACGGGTAATCCGGAGGGTGACCAAAACTCGGTCATTTTTTTACCTTGTCCATGTCCTGTCTTTCTTTTTGTTTTGGATCGGGTCGGACCCAACCCGTTGCTTATGGGTCAAGTCGGGTTTCGCAAGACGAACCGGGTCTTGTACACCCCTACCAGGTGTGATAGTTCAATACGATAATTCACAACTTATGTTGTGTATGATGATAGGTGTTTTGAAAATTTTATAGGCGAAAATTTATCCCTGGTATGATAGTTAAATCTTATTTGTCATAGTTCAATATCATAATACGCTAGTTACTTTGATTGATATATATATATATATATATATATATATATATATATAATATTTAGTTTTAATGTTAATTTGTCCTGTGTAGAATAACTATTTTTAAAATTATATCAGTGACAACTTGTCATGTGTTTGATAATTGAATTTTATTAGTAACAATTTTGTGCTGTATATGTAAGGCCCTTAGTTTTAAATTATAATTTATGCAATTTTAGTATATTTTTTGTGTGTTGAATTATGAGGCTTTTAGCCAATTTTAATGGTATTTTGTATGTTAAATGCCAATGATATTTTATGAGACCCGTTTAAAATTATTTGGCGAGAAATAATTTAATTACGTTGCGGAAAATTTATTACTGGACTATTTCGTTAAAAATATCTCTAATTGCTAAAAATTTTACTTGTCCTATTTCGTTAAAAATATCTCTAATTGCTAAAAATTTTACTTGTCAATTGAGTTGCAATGAGAATGGATATTTTTATCAAAATAGTTGAGGTGTGTGTAAGAATATTTAGTTATTTTTTGATTTGGTTTAATTATAATATATATATATATATATAATATAATATTATTATATATATATATATATATATATTAGTATATATATACATATATATAGTATAAGTTACATATATTTATATATTTATATAGTTATTATATAGATAGAAAGAGAAAGGAAATCAGAACCCAGCCTTTATGCTTCTCGCTCACGCTGCATCCTTTCCTTTTCTTTCTCCAGTGCTTCTATTTCTTTCTTTTTTCCAGCTTTCAAACCAAAATCAAAAGAAATTCAAAACCCATCAATTCAAAACCTCAATTTTCTTCTAGATCTAAGTTTCCATTCGAGAAGTGACAGAAGGGAAAGTTGCTCACCTCCACGCTGCGGTGCTAGTGAGCTAGTTTTCAAAGTGTCGTGCGAACAAAATATTTTACCGGAATTTATCGCGGTACCGTAATCGGTTGTTTAAGCTATCGTTAAGGTAAGGGATCCTTCCAAACTTTTAGTTTGCATTTAGGACATTATATGTGATTTTATGGAAAAGAAATTTGGTGAATTTGATGTGTAAAATGGTGAAAATGAATTTAATTCGTTTATGCGTGAATTAGCGGAATTTAAAATTGATGCAGTTGAGACGTAGTTTCATATGAATTGTGTGCGATTTGCTGAGATTGAATTAATGTGATTAATGTGGTCGATTTTGTTAATAATGGTTGACACAAAAAAAAAAAGAAATTGATTTTGACGTGTTTGAGTTACGAAATGAGTTATTTTCAAATAAATGAGTTTGAACTTTAGTTGTGAACAAATTGTTATAAATATTCATGTTTATGTAGTTAGCTCCTTGAGTCTCGAAAAGGAATCGAGACTGTTGGCACCGAGTTAGCGGTGGGGAGAACTCTGAGATATAAATGTTGTTTTGGAAATTAAATTTGGTGTGGTTTATGTGTTCATAATTAATATTATGAATTTTTGAGATGTGATTTATGTGTGGATTATGGTTGAAAATTTTGGAGATTAAATTTGGTGTGAAATTTTGGAATTCGAATTGATTGAATTTGTCGTGTTTGATGTGTGGATTTGCAGAAAATGAATTTAAGGTGTTTTATGTGAAATTGTTTTGATGTGTTTGAGGAGTGATTTGAGGAAATAAATTTGGTGTAAATGCATGTTTGCAATTATGGAAATTAATGGGTGTATTGTGGTTGAAATAAGACGAGTTTTGAAAATGAGTAATTTGTAGTGATTTGGTGTGGATTTGTGGAATTTGGATTGTTGTATTTAATGTGGTTTGTAGATTGAATTTGATGTGGATTTGTTGGATTATGAATTAATATGTTTGAGTATGCTCTGTGAAAAGTTTTGAAAAATCATTAGTGTTAAATGAGTATTAAAAAGGGAAATCTTTTAATAGCTGCATTTACTTAATGGTTGTGGTGAAAAGAGTCAGAGTATGCTCATGCATTTCATAGTAGTGGTAACCGTGATGGGCCACGAGATGATTCCATGTGAATAGTTGGTTCATCTTATCCTTGCGGGGATTTTCGCGTCGTGCTGATCTGTGAGCGATTGCACGCATAGAAAATTAGTACTGGTCTGTGAGAGGCTGTACGATAGTAAATTGTGCTGATCCGTGAGAGATTGCACCTTGATAATTAGTACTGGTCTGTGAGAGACTGTACAATTATGATTTACGCCCTTTCGAGGAGGGTGTTGGTTTGGAATTCCGGAATCATGTGCATTGGCATATACGCATTTCATTAGGGTGCTTGGCACGCGAGTCATGTTTGATATACTGTGATGGTTGAATATACATACTCGGTTGTGGTTTGTAATTGTGTCGTATTTGATGAGTGTTATTGATTGACTTTATGTGGTAACCGTTGAATGATATCGAAACATTTTCAAAACTGAGAATTATGCCATTTTCACAATTGTATTCGGATACAAGGATGTGGTATTCGAATACGACAGTGCAGTTTGTTAAAAATTCCATTTTTCAACTTTGATTATGCATGTTTGGCATATGAAAATCCTTTCTAGATATATGCTAAGTTGAAAGGTTATTTTGTGCATTTAAAATTTAAATGCTATGTGATATTTGTTAATTTCGGTTGGTGACCTTTACAATTATTGTGGAAATCTAGGCTTTGCCCTCAGATGAGAATCAGGATCGTCCTACCAGTTAGTACTCTGGAGATGGGAACGGAGTTAGACTTACCTGACCACTGCTGTGTCAGAAGGATTTCTGCAGGGCGCGTGGAGATCACTTGGGTTATAGTTTTTTTTTTTTGTAGCATGATCATATTAGATGGCTGTATAGGGGCTAGATGTCTATCTGTTGTGGTTGTATTTATTTCATTCTGGAAGACTGTACCTATACCATATATTGTCAGCCTAACTTTTATTTTGATGGGTCCTTGTACCACTTTTTGACGTGTTGTGGGGAAGTTAAAATTCTAGGGGCAGTGCTTTTGTACAGGTGTCTGCCGAGAATACCCCAAGGGTATGAGCTACGTTGGATAGGTCTCATAGCCCCGGTGTATTTTTCTGTTTTAAATATTTTGGATTTTCATTTCAAAACCGTTTCCGCTGTTTGTAATTATTGTTGACTTTTGTCGTTGTGATACGACTTAATATTTTATCCAAATGTATTTATCTCTTTATTATGAATTTGAATTTGTTTTGAAAAAAAAATCGGGCTGTTACAGTATATAATAGCTATTTGAAAATATTGATACGTGACAATTTTTTATCTGTATGATAGTTATTTTGTAATTTTAATTTATGAGTAATTATTTGTCCTACATATAATAGTTTAATCTCATCAATAATAATTTATCCCGCATATGATAGTTATTTAGTAATTTTTATCAATGAGAACTTAATCCGATGTGATAATTAAATATGATAAGTGACTATTTCTATCGTGTATGATAGTTATTTTAAATTTTTTATAAGCGAGAACCTGTCCCATATATTTTAATACAAAAAAATCGTTTTATAAGTGAGAATTTGTCTGGTAATGATAGTATATACATGTATTTTTTATAAGTGAGAACTTGTCACGTATATGATAATTATTTTTTTACGAATAAAATAATAATGGTTTGTAAATGTTTTTAAAATTATTTTACAATTTCTTTTAATATACAACATTATTATTTTTTTTTTATTATAATGTTGACTTTATTTATAGCGTTGACTTTCATAAGAGTATACATTATCAGAGACAGACAATCACTTACTTGTCAAGATTATCAGAGACAGATGAACATGTGTTGATGTGATTATCAGAGACAGACAATCACTAGCTTGTCAAGATTATCAGAGGTAGACGAATAATGAATAAATGCAGATTATAGTCATCGGAGGTAGATAAATCAGAGTACAACTGCATTCATCAAAGGCAACGTGAAGAATGAGGAAGAAAGATTTAAACATATTTAATATGGTATTATATTTGTGCTCATTTTGTGTTCAAATAACATTATTGTTTTTTTTAGCCCTATTATTTTCTTATTCGTTAATTTTCTTTCTCTCTCTCTTCAAGTCTTATCTCTTCCCTCTCTCCTTCTCAAGGCCTAGCCTTAGCCTGGTTCTCGACTATCCACGGCTCCTTCCAACCTCGTTTGGGAGAAAAACTACATATTCTCCGTCTTCTCTTTTTGTTCTATCTTTCTATCAAAAAATATTTTTTAAATGAGCAATTTTAAAAATAGTCAAATTTATTTGAATTTTTTAAACCACCTTAGGTTGTTTTTCTGTAAATTATGATCAATAATGTGTCAGCCTCATCATCCTCTTCAAAACGCAATAATTAATTTTTTGATCAAAGTATATTTACCAAAAACCACCCGATCAAAATAGTTGTCACCACATCAAAAAAGATCACTCTCTTTTGTTTCTTTATAAAATTCCTTTTTAAGTGATTATGGGAAGACTAAAAGGAGATAATAAATAGTAAAAAATTTCCTTTTAATTTAATATAATATTTATTTGGTAACATCTGATTTATTGCATTTAATCTAATTATGATATTATGAAAATATTGAAATGTCCTTATCTTTATTTTGGTTCAGACGACATCTAGTAATTTAATCAACGAATACTTTCAACCATTTTCAAAGTGACTTGTCTGATTCATCCCTACTTTGTTTGTTGTTAAATTAAGGACAGTTAAACAAGATACTATTCTCTTATATTAAGTGTAGAAGATAAATATTAAGTAGATAACTATTTTTTCAAAGCGAAAATAAAGTAAAAATACACGATAGTCTCCCGAACTGGCCCCAACTAAATAAAAAGGAAGCGGTTCTGGTTGTGATTCTTGTAAGAAGGTGATGCGTATGCGTAACTCCGTTATCAATAACCTAATCCGAAATGATAACGCTTTCACTACCATCTTCCTTCACACTTCCAAACCAATTTCCTATATTGCCCAAACCTTATTTACTCCGAAATCTCGAGTTCTGGTCCCACCACCACAACAAGAACAAACTAATCTTCCACTCAATTTCTTCTCAATTCTCCTCATCTTTCGACCTTTCCCCTCCCCCCATCGATCATGACTTCCTGGTCAGTAATTTCTAACACTTTTACTTAATAATACTTTCTTCGCTTTTCTTATCCTATTCTATTAACTTGATTTTATTTTTTGCCAAAACCACATGGAGGGAAGACAAAATTCATATAAAATAAGTAGATTTAATTAATTTTGGTGTAATAATGTCTTTTAAGAAGAACCAATGGTATTCTTATATACTATCTGAATGGTTCATTTTCAAATAATAGATGGTGATAGCCAAATTAAAAAGGATTGTGTGTTTAAGGACTAAACTATTTTCACACAGGAAGCAAATTGAAAATGAGTGTAATGTACACGGATTAATTTGAGTTTAATAAATATGACTATACACTGACATTGTAAACAAATTTGACACAAATGTCTATTCATATGCCACAATTTTCTCATATCACATTCATAAACTACTTCTTAAAACATGTTTACACAGCGGTAAGTTGATGAAATACAATTGGATGTTTCTGTAAAATACTGTATATAGTTAATAAACACTTACAAATATGTTCAAACCTTTTTAAAGATACACATTTGATAGTGCTTGAGAGAAAATAAATTAAGGAGACTAAGCATAATTTTTTGATTGTTCCATTATTATCTTTACACTGGTTGCAGGACACTGTCAAAACTGCAGGTGCCGAGGTTTCAGAGGAAGGGATCATTGAAACATTTCATAATGATGAAGACGCACTAGATGCTGCAGACAATGGGGTTGCTGTAAGTATTCTATTATTCATATTCTCATTTTCTTTTCAGGAGCAGCTTCTTTTGGTAGAAACACTATGAAAAAATCAGAATCAATGCATATTCAAATTTAGTACTTGTTCTATTATGCATATTCTCATGGTTTTGAAGATGCTTCGTACTTGTATCTTGTTTTGTTTAAAACTCTGATTTTGTACTGTGAAATTTTATAGAAAGTGAACTAGTTTGCATTGCTTTAATGGGCTTTGGTTTGGATGATATTAGCTCAGGCTTGTGGATTATCAGATTGTAACTTCACAATTTCTATAAATTATCTTGTAGTAACTTGCTGTTGAGTTTTATATAACCTAATAAAAATTGAAGTTTTATAGTTCAATGCATATTTATTGGTTTATCTAGGTACATTACTACTAGTATTTTGTTAGATAATGGATTTAATCATTTTCTTAATTTAATTTCTTTGTTGAATCTAATGGCATAGGTTGTGGATCTTTCACACTTTGGCCGGATAAGAGGTACTTGCTTTTCTTGTACTATTGCCTGCCCATATAAGAGCAATGCATTCACTAGGAAGACTCCCAAAACTTTTACATTTACACTTTTACAAATTTGCATTACAGTTAATCCATACTAAGCAATTGGGAGAGTTTGTCCTTAACATGATTTAATGTTTTCTTAATTTTTAACACAAATATTTCGGGTAACATGAAATAAAGTCAGCGGAGATGATCGCGTTCAGTTCCTTCACAACCAGAGTACTGCAAACTTCGAATGTCTACAAGCAGGACAAGTACGTGGAAGAAAGTAGCGTTGTTTGGCTGCATTTATGTTTTGTTTGCAATTTCAAGTTCTTGTCAATTCATTTTTATATTTCATATTATAATACAGGATTAAGTAATAGGATCTCTAACTGAACTCCCTAGGGATGTGACACTGTTTTTGTAACACCAACAGCTCGAACTATAGATATTGCACATGCGTGGATCATGGTAATTTTCTTTTCTTCACCCCTCTTCAATGTAATAATAATCTTAACTTTCATTTAGGTGACCACGTTCAGTTGTTGCTTTGACAGAAAAATGCAATAACTTTAGTGGTTTCGCCAGCGACTTGTAGAACCATTTCTGAAATGCTGAACAAGTTGGTAACTTCTTGTATAAATTGTCATTCCTTATGAGTATTTTCAAATACATTGGCTAAATCTTTTACATGGAATGATTTCAAGGTACATATTTTTTGCTGATAAGGTAGAGATTCAAGACATTACTAAGAAAACCAGCTTATTTGTTTTGGTGGGACCCAAAAGTGGCCAAGTAAGAGACATTATCATAGCCATTTAGTTGTGAGAATGATAAAGTTGGTAATTTTCAATATGATGACATGAACAGGTGATGGAGAACCTGAACCTAGGCAATCTTGTTGGAAAACCGTATGGCACTCATCAACATTTTTATGTAAGCTTGACCATACTGGTTATTTTTTGTGAATTATGTGACATGTGACTAATTACTAGATGCCTTGCTTATGATCATTTTCTCTAGACAAGATATATCTGGTTATGTATGTTTGATGATTACTGCATAGTTATGTAACTTATTAAAAAACACCTTATATGCTCAATTATGTTACACATGCTTTTAAACTTCATGTATTTGTTTCTCATGGATAACAAATAATGACTTTTGTTTTTGGCGACGTTTTCCTATCTTCCTATGGTTGCATCTTTACATAACTTGTATATTTAACTTAAATTTACGTAACTTTCAAAGCAATGAAGTTTCAACGGCATTACCGACTATTCTTGTGAATTTTTTTCTCAATAGAGATACTTTGTAATTTGTAGGTTGATAAGCAGCCTATAACTATAGGAGTTGGAAATCTCATTTCTGAAGATGGTTTTTCATTGATGATGTCTCCAGCAGCTGCTCCATCTGTCTGGAAAGCTATTCTTGCTCAAGGGGCTGTCACAATGGGTTCTAATGCTTGGAATAAATTGCGGGTTATCCAAGGTACTGAATTGGTTAGGTTAAGTGACAATTGTATGCTTATAGTTATTTCCTTTTATTTTTCTTAAGGATATATATACTTTTTTTGCATGGCAAAATGTAAAATTACTGGGTCAGAGTATAAGACTAAGTGAAAATGAGATATGCATGCTATTGCTGTATTATTCAACCGCCAAAACTGATATAATTTAATACTATTACTCACTTTCTTAATTCTCGTGATTCAGTCAATGAACTCTTATATCTAGGGACAGAGGTAGTTTATATAATTTCATTCACTATGATTTTGATTGTAACTTGACTTCTCAGGAAGGCCTGCTCCTGGAATGGAGCTTACAAAAGAATTCAATGTCCTTGAGGCTTGTCTATGGAACTCCATTTCTCTAACCAAGGGTGCGTCTTCGAGTGCTCTTTTTCCGCTACCAATCTGCATAAAGCATTAAGACTTGTCTGATAATTAATCTGATTCTGATTTTCTCAGGCTGTTACAAAGGACAGGAGACTATATCTAGGTTGATAACATATGATGGTGTCAAACAAAGGTTATGGGGATTTCTTCTTTCTGATGCCGCAGAACTTGGCAGTACTATTACAGTTGATGGGAAAAAGGTAATATGATTTTCTTTTGAAAAATGTTCACATTTTTATTTTAAAACCTAATGTCTTTTTTGGTTGAAAATAGATAAATTACTTTTGTACAACCAAATTTAGACAACTTTCACGACAACTTTTTATATAATTAAACAATTCAAATAGTTAAAACTTGTAGATGTAGCCACCAACAGTAGATTTGATTTGAACACATAAAAATTGTGGTCAATCACGTCAAAATTCATGGTTAATGAGTTTTGACACCTGATACATTCATTAACCATCTGTTAAACATAATTAATCACCTATTTGAACTGCATTAACCACTTAGATTGTTGTCGCAAAAGTTGTCTAATTGTAGTTGTTCAAATAACACAACTCTTGAAAATTAATGGTTTTCTGCAAATTGTGCAGGTTGGGAAATTGACTAGTTACGCTTCTGGAAGGAAGCAATCTGAACATTTTGGGTTAGGTTACATCAAGAGGCAAGCTGCTTCAGAAGGTGACAGAGTAATTGTGGGAGACAACATCATTGGAACAGTAGTGGAAGTTCCTTTTCTTTCTCAACAGCGTCCTCCATCTGGTAGTTCAAAAAGTTCTTGATTATTTCTTTGGGCATGGAATGTAAACATCATCATTATTAATGTGCTTAAAATGATGTTGTTCAGTAGAAGTGAAGAAGTCCATGCATAATACTTGTACATATTTTCAACTGTTTATGATTTATGCTATCTGATAGAATATTATGGCTCGTTGTTTGATCTACTATGCAGTCGACCTTTCTTAGTGAGATAAAGTTTGGTTGTTGTATGTTTTATGAATGTCTGTTTTTTTGTATGTTGGTAAATTAGTTCATTTGGAAACAACTGTGGTTATTATAATTAGCAGCTTCTTCCGGTTCATCTCTTCTTGGAGATCACCTCTTGTTCCAACTTCCAATTATTTCAGGTCATTAGGGTTCAGCATGTTTTGAGACCATGTCCGCTAAATTAATGTTAGTCTCTTTTTATCTAACAATTAGGCATTGTTTGCAAATTTGGAGGGGAGGGGAGGGGAAGAGAAGAGAAGACTTTGAAGAAAAGGTAGGAAGAAATGGAATAATGAAGAGTTTTGGGAGGGGAGGGAGGTTTTGATGGGTTTGTTTTTATTTATAATACAAAATCTCTCTATTTTGAAGGAATCAAAAAATTATATTAGAGGAAGATTTTGGAGGACTTAAATAAATTTTTCATATCATTTCTATGTTGTTATAATACTTTATAAATTAAAAATATATTAGCATTCTCTTATATTTCTTTGCAAAATTATTCTCTTAAATTTTTTTTTTCTTTCTCTATTTTCTCTTCTTTTCAAAGTCTTTTCTTTCCTTCTCTTTTCCTTCAAACTTCCAAATAAAATCTAAATAAAGATTATTATATAAACATCTCTTGATCTTCCTGGAAAGGGAGGTGTATAAAACCAATTTCCAGTTATTTTTTTTTTTCTCAATTTCTTATTAAAATAAAAATATTATATATAAAAAATATTCACCCAATATTTAACTACCGATTATATGAACTATTTTTTGGGTGAATGTTTTGCCAGTTAAGTCCCGCCCCACCTACTAAGGCATGTTTTGCCTCATAACGAGAGACTTACTGTGATTTTATGCAAATTTTTTTTTAATATTAAACATACATTTACATTTTGATTCAAGTTGTGAGTGGTATTCTCGTGTCTCAATACTTCACTATGTGATATTTGTGAAGATCTTAACCAACAAATATAAACACCCACCGATAGTGGTGCATTTGATTTTGATAAGTGCGGGACGTTGTTACTATAATTTTTTTTAGATAATAGTTTAAAAAAATAAATTAAAAAAATAATCTCTTATTTATATTATAAATAAAGAATTTAATTTATTATAATTGATGATAAACAAATAAAATTGAAATTAATAATAAGCTGTAGTACTTTAATTTTTTCCCCCAATATATATGATCAAAAGTATAATAAATATTGCAATTAATAATTTGTATATATCTCATATATTATTAGTGATAAATATTTGTTTCATATTTATGTATCAGTAGAAAATATTTGTTTTGTGTTTTTTAAAGTTTATCAATGGTAAATATTTGTCCTATATTTTTTTAAATATTTATTAATAACAAATATTTGTCCCATGTTCATTTTATGTATATATGATGATAATTTTTTAAACGATTTTTTATTTTTATCATTGACAAATATTTATCCTATGTTTTTTAATATGTATTAGCGATAAAAAAATATCTTGTATTATTTATCCCATTATTGTTATATTTATCACTTACAAATATGAATCTCGTGTTTTTGTATGCATTAGGTAATCAAATTTATCCCACATTTTTCTTAATATTTATATCACACAAATTTGTCTCTTGTATTTTTATGTATCAGTGACAAATATTTTTCTCATATTTTTTTTTTATATTTATCACCAACAAATATTTATTCCAAAATTTTTTAAGTATGAAGCAAATATTTATCTCGTAAACACACTGATGATGAATACTTATCCCATATTTTTTTTTACGTATATTTATCTCGTAAATACATTGATGATGATGGTGGTGGGGAACAATGTATATGAGACTATTTGAGTCATAATACTATGTTTGAGAAATTAAAAATTTTGACAAAATAAACTTTGTTAAGTTGACTTGTAAAATATGTTTCGAAAGCACTTGAGATATATATATATATATATATATATATTTTTTTTTGATGTTTGAGTGTATAGAAATTAGAACAAATAGGTATACTCTGAATCCATAAATTATCAGAAAAAATAAAATTATCATAAAAAATAAAAGCATAAGACGAAACAAATTTATTAGTGGAAACAAAATTAGCATAAAAAACAAAAGTATCAGAGGAAACAAAATTATCAGAAGCAGCAAAAGTATCGTAGGAAACAAAATAATCAAAAGAAATAAAATTACCTGATGAAACAAGAGGAAACTATCATTAGAGGAAATAAAATTATCAAAGGAAACAAATTTGTCATAGGAAACGAAAGTATATGAGGAAACGATATTATCAAAATGAACAAAAGTATCAGAGGAAACGAAATTATCCCGAGGAAACAAAATTGAAGTAAAACAAATTGAAATTAAAAGTGATGAGGTGTCAACAATAGAGATAATGATGGGCAAAATAGTAATTCACATAACATCTAACTTTATTATATTATATTAGTTTAATTGTAATTTTAATCTTCTATTTACGAAATTGGTCTCCCTATTTTAAAAGTCTACAATTTTGATTTTCTCTCTAATTTTTTAACTAAAAAATGGCGACTTAAAATGCTTTAAATAACATATTATATGATACGATGATGTAGAATGATTAACACCAATAAGATTAGAATATAACACTGTCAAAACTTATCATTCAACTTCAGAAATGTTTCTTATTTGTAATTTAATTAATGACATATGAATAATTAATACATCTAGATGGTTCTATATCATAAAGTTGTATCTCACGTTATTTAAAATAAGTCAAATTATCATTTTTTAATTCAAAAATCTGAGAGAAGAACTAAAACTATGACTTTTAAAATAGAGGGACCAATTTTATGAATTAGTAAAAATAGAGGGACCAAAACTGCAATTAAACCTATTATATTTAGATCGGCAACTTCTTCACATTTTTAGAATGAATTTTCGTACACTTTACCAAATAATTGACGAGAGTAATATTATTAGAACACAAAATTTGACACAAAATAAAACACAAATATATATAAAATACATAAAAATTAGGTGTTATATTTATATTTCAATATATAATATTATACTTATATCTGATTTTGTATGCAATTTCAAATTCCAATAAATTTACTCAACTGACAAGAATGAATTTCAACTTTTTCAATTATACTTTACCAACTAGGTAGTATTAATTATTTTCATATACTTTAAAGATCAAAACAACACTGACCAAACCCTCCAAAACATCTCAGCTTCTCATAACCTCATCCACCATAGCATACATTCTAGTAATCGTGTGAGCCACGACACAACTGAAGTGATTTACTGAAAGTCGCATTCATTAGTGTCCAACAAATGTGATCTAAAGCCACTACAAACTTTGTGGACAACTCCTACCTGCACAAAGATCCCTTCTTTCTCAAATTATTAGCCAATCATTCTATAATTTGTGTGGACAACTCTTACTTGCAAGGCAAACTTATGTATATGAATAATTGTTATTTGTTAATAGTATAAATTTTTATATTAATAGTGTATAATAATTAAACTTTATATAATAAAATTTAATTTATATACTAAGTAAATAACTTTTAAACCGTTACTCAATCACAATCGTTAGATCATTTAAAAACTTGACTTTTACTTAATTATTTTTGAAATTATGTCCATAAATTTATTGTAATTTACTAATAATGTAAATTGTAAAATATTTTACTCTAACAACAAGTATATAACAATTAACTCTATACATATAAGATAATAAAAATATTACATATAAGATAATAAAAATATTTATTTTCAAAATATCGTAGTAATAAAAATATATGGAATTTGTACAAATTTTCTACATAGACTATTCAGATAGTAGTTGATATTGATAAGGTTTGTACCTATTAAATTAATGGCATTGATTCCATCAATATTTCTTATTGACTTTGTCTCATCTTTCTTGTATTTCATAATTGTTTAAAGATGAAGATCAATTATTCATAGTCGTGCAGGGAATCGGACAACATAATATTTACAGATAAGATCAATTGTTTTTTATGTGCATATTAATTGAGGCTGTAAGATGCAGGGGATCAGACAAAAAATAATCTTTTTTATATTAACAAAGAAGTTCTTTTTTTGACATTACAAATTTTAAAATATATACATAAATTATAATGCTACGAGTATGTTTTTAAACTCCGGGCGCAAAGTGCACATGCTTGTTTCAAGACATAACAGACTTAAAGACGAATTAAAATATCAATGTTGAGATAATATTAATTTTAAATAATTTTTTTAATTATTTTTTATTAATTACAAATTTTTTTTTACAAATTTTTTTATTAAGTAAAAATTTATTTATTTTTAAAAAATACAACAATTATTTTTGTGATTTTATTCTTGAACCGATCTTGTAACTGCACCCTTCATGACAAAGTTGATACATCTTTATTTGTTATAATTAACACATTTAAGTTATAATTTTTTCAACAAAATCTATTTGATATATTTTATGGACCACGGTAGAACTTTTAATGTTGTGCAAACAAGTTAATTTAAAATTTTATATTTGTATTTTATGTACCCAAATTCTAAAATTACTAAATTACTCTTCCAATTTCATTACACATTCCTGGTGCTCTCAAAGTAAAAACTAGAATTGTAATCTCACATATAATTTGGAAGAAACTTTTTCAGATAAATTTGATTGAATGTATACAAGTAATTAAATTTTATATAAAAAAATATTTATGTTAAAAAAATTAAAAAATGAATAATTATTAATTGTGACAAAGTTATGAAAATCAAATTATATAAGTTTATAGGATAATTGTAGTTTAATATACGCTCATAGGTGATGAATTTCGACTAGACATGACATATGTTAATAAATATGCTAATTATCATGTAGATTGTATGTGTACATGGACTAAAATTTATTTTACTAATTTTTTAATTATTAAAATTGTATTTTTTATTAGACTAAATTTTTAAGATTATAACAAGGTCTTCAAAATCTTTAAGATGAACCAAATACACAAATTTTTGTAGATCAAATTATAATGCAGATGTCTATTATAAAAAAAATCGGAGGAATAATTTATAAAAAAAATTACAAAAATAACTATTATAATTATAAAATAAAATAAAATTTCCAACTAAATTTTAATTAATAAAAATGTAAGCCAAAATTTGATCTACTACTTCTCTCCAATGTATTTTTGTAAATTTACGACTTAAAATTCTTATGTGCAATACAATATTATACTTTTTATTTATGTATTAAAAATTTAAAATTTCAGCCACCCAAATGTTTTCGTTCAAGATCCGCCACTATTAATATATATATATATATATATATATATATATATATATATATATATATATATATATATATATATATATATATATATATATTGGGTCGAGTCAAAAGAAAAAATAAATATATATATCGGGGTAAATCACTATTTTTGTCTCTGACTCAATAGAAAATTTAAATTAATTATCAAATCATTAAAATGTCACTCAGTTTAGTCTCTTACATTATAAATTTATAACGGTCATGAACTATTTTGAAAGTAAATTATATAATTTTAAGAATTTTTATAATAGTAAGTTGTATCTTTCAGATATTATTTCGATGATTCGAAAAGTAATTTGGATTTTTTACTGAGTCAGAGATCAAAATGACGTCTTATACTTTTAAGGATTAGAATGGTGGTTTATCATATATATTTTTGATTTCTTCAAAAAAATTAATTTTTTATATTGTTGAAATTAAAGTTTTTATATATGTAGAAATATATCAAATGAGATGACTGGTGTAATGAGAATGTGAGGGAAATGAATCTTAATAATTGATGAAATCATGAATTATTAAGATTAAAATAAAAAGTCATATAAACTTTTTTTTAAGTGATTATGTGACAGTTTTAATCATCACTATTCATGTATAGTTATATGATCAAGATTTGATCATCTGATCCTCTCATTTTAAAACTTTTATCACTTGATACATCTCCTATATATATTTTAAATTAAAATATAAAAAATTACCTGATTAAAAATTTATTTCCAATAAAGTCAAATTAGACTTGTTCCACAAAAACCTATGCTCACCCTTAACATTTGTTTGCACTTTACATTCTTAAAAGCATCAGAAGTTGAAATTGAAAATAATTTTGTATAATAACAACCTTGTAATATAATCAGATACACATCTAATGATAATATCACACCTATTATTATAAAAGAGGATCTCACTATAAACTCAAGAATTCTATGAAAAACAAATCAGAATCATCGTACTTGATTCAAACAAACACCGGCGGCTTTCACACATCTAATGACAATATAACACATTATAAAATTGGATTAATTTCACTATAAACTCAACCAATCTATGTAAGATAAATAACAATTATCATACTTGATTCAAACAAACGCCGGCTCTTTCAAGCTTTAACAAATGAAAAAAAAAAAAGCAATGTATCATAACATATATATATATATAAACCAAAAGCATAAGTTATATTTTACCAAGATTTCGTTTTTCATTTACCAAAATCAATTTGAGATGTCCAAGAATATATATAGTATATTCTGTCAATTACTTATCGATAATTTGTATGCATTAGTCAAATCTCACCAATTAGATATATCATACTATTATTTTGAAATTATCTGTCTTTTTTATAAAAAGCCTAATGAGGTGCTAAGGCATCACTCTACGGCACCTAAAAAATTAAACTAAAAACATAATTGCTCCTATTGTCTCTTAACTTAATTTCAAGTAACACTTTAATCTTTTATTTTTTTTTCTTCTCGATTTAGTCTTTTATTTAATTTTAAGTAACAATTTGATCTTTTATATCTTAAAATGTCACTAATGTTATCATTTCTTTACAGAAATTTAGCAATTTTATCAAAATCTTCAAACAAAATCCATAAAATTCAATGCTAGTTTCAAGAAAATTCATATATTCATCAAATGCATAACTCAAATATTCAAATAAACTCATATTTCTATCTCCAACAACATAAAATTCATCAAATAAAGAATGAAAATATGAGTTTATTTGAAGATTTGAGTTATGAATTTGATGAAATTTGCATTATATTGAAGATGATAGTTAATTTTATGGGTTTTGTTTGAAGATTTTGATGAATTTTTTGAATTTTTGTAAAAAAAAGGATAATATTATTGACATTTTAATACATAAAAGATCAAATTGTTACTTAAAATTAAATAAAAGACCAAATTGAGAAGAAAAAAATATATAAAAAACTTGGTATTACCTGAAATTAAGTTAAGGGACCGAGAACAATTACGCTGAAATTATCTATCCAAATAATGTGCAAGTAAAACTAATTTTCTATTCATCAATCCATTTCTTCTGAAATTTGTGTTTGCCCTTGACTTGATAGAGACTCAAATTAATTAGATGTCATTTTGTCAAATGAAATTGCCGCGTTGAACTTTATATTCTAACCTATCAAGAATTTATGTGATGCAACAAGACCATGACCTGTTCTATCGTTTTGTTTAGATAGATCAATGAGTCAAGTCAAATATCAATGAGTCAAGTCAACTATATCACACCACAAATGCTTAAATAGATCCAAAAAATTACAATGCCTTAAGACAACACAAATAGTTAAAACATCATAAAGTGTCATACAAATGAAGTCCATTTTTGTGATTCTCATGATCTTTGTTATGTCTACAAATCCAACTTCAGCAGCACCTTCTCCCTCTACCAACAATTATGTTTGTCCTATTGACATGAATTATGTGTTAACAGTTCCTTGGGACACCTCAACATGCCTTAACTTCCAAGAAAACTTACAATCCCAAAACAAAGCACAAACAAATCTATGTTGTCAAACTTTGTTGTCCCTTTTTGGCATAGCACTAGCAAAAAATCTAAAAAAAAACTCTCTTTTCCAACTCCCTAACCTATCTACATCCACTTCATGCCTTCAAGATTTTCAAACCAAACTCACTTCCCTTTCACTTCACAGTGACAATATATAAAAATTAATGAATTCTAAAACACCAATGAGCATACTCAACATTTGGTAGTGTAGATTTGCATCATAGTGTTTTTTTCTCCAAATTTGTCGTTTTTAAATAAACATACAATTAATCTCCATTTCATTTGCATTCAACTATCATGGCGTTCTAATTTTAGTATTAGGGAAAAACAAGTTGATTTTTTATACATATTCAACTATAAAGGTTCAACAATTTATAAATTTATAATTTTAGATTTAGAGTTTGACATTTTTTACTAAATAACTTAGTTATACTATGAAAATAAATTTTAGGGCCCTTGAAAATTTGAGACCATATGCATTTGTACACCTTAAACATACTCAGTACCGAAACTGATTTGTACAATTAGAATTCAAGCGGTGACCAAGAATTATGGTAGTTATAAAAGTAACATGTGTTAGAAAAGACCAAATAAGAACATTAATCACATAAAAATTCAATTGTGAATACCAGGAAACATGAAATTTTGAGATACTAATATTTTCCAAGATCAAAAGAAACAATTGACTAGTACTTCACATATTATTCAAACAAACATTAAGCCACAAATCAATGTAATTAACTTACCATAGAAATACAGCAAGAACTAGAAAATGGACTATGGTAAGAAGACTTTTAATGCTTTCGTAAATTAATATATTTTGGTATTATCAAATTCATTGACTAATGATTTTAACGAATTTATAGATTTAAAACTATCAAAACTTTTAAGTTTTACATTTTGGGTCTCTTTTAACTTGTTATGATTTTTAATTATGGAAATAAGTTATATAATTGTTGGGAATTAAAATTAATAGATAAATGTATTAGTGCTATTGAATTAATCAAGCTTAATATACAATATATAAATGTTGACGTAGATAAATTAAAAAAAAAACTAACTCAATTATTAATTAAAATTTTGATAATACTCATATACATGTTTTTTTTTTGGTTATGAGATGATAAAATGTGATGATTTTCCAATGTAATGAAACTATGGATAATAAGGGGTCGAGGAACATGCAGTTACCTCTACGGGATTCCCTCCGGCGGTAAATTCCTCTCTCTGTTTGTTGTTCTATAATGATTCCTCTCTCTATTATTTTATTTAACTTTATGAATTTTTATTTTTTATTATTTTATCAGTATTTTATTTTCTTTTGAGTTTGGCTGTAAATGGAAATAATCTTCCATGCAGGAAAGACACTGACTTGGTCTAATCTACTCCCTTGAATATAGCATTCAAACGTTCCAAAAAGCTCCACAATCAATTTTATGTCTTTCTACAAAGGCAACTCATGTGCACATACATTTTAGATAGTTATATATAATTTTGTTTTTTATTTTTTATTTAATATTTATTTTGGTATTATATATTTTTTTAATTAATTTTCGTCTTTTATTTTTTACCAGTGATATATTTTTGTCTTTGTCACAATAACAATTAAAATTATATCAACATTTCTTCGTTGGAATTTATTTTAACAAATTCAATATGTGACTTTTTCACATGAATATCCTAGTTTTTAGGAAAACTAACCAATTTGCCCCACTCCTAAAAAAATATACGGAATTGCCCTACTTTTTAGCCCCAGTTGTTGATCGCAACCTGGGGATGCGACGAGGTGAAGGACTTCTTTTTTACGTTATAGTAGGAGGTCGCATCCTAGACCATGTACTGCAGTAATTTTTTTTTGTTATATTTTATTTATGGGTATAATTATTATTTAATTAATTAAAAATAATTAAAATATTTTAAAAATCAAAATAATAATAATAATAAATAGAATAAATTATTAAATAATAATAATAATAATAATAATTTTAATTTTAATAATATTATTAATATTAGTGACTTATTGTTAATATATGAATTGGTTCAGAAATCACACCAAATTATACATATATGTGGAAAGATATATGAGAGATCTACGTTTACGACCTTCAACATATCCTGATGTTCACCCAACCCCTCAATCAACCCTACAACAACATACTATGCACCAAACACCATCTTTATCATCACCACCACATCTACATGAATCTGCAGATATACCGACTCAGTACTACCACTACTAGAAAAACTCATTTTAGCTGCCAAATTTAGCGTCGGTCATACCGACGCTAGCGTGCCCACTTTTATTTTTTTACTTTATTTAAAATTAGCGTCGGCTCAGCCGACGCTACATAAAATAAGGCAGACACTAGTTTATTTTTTTTATTTTTTATTTTTTATTTTAATAATTAGCGTCGGAGGGGCCGACGCTACGTATTAGTTTGAAAAATTAAAATTGTTTTCTCAAAAATTCATCAGATTAGATGTATGAAGCCCTCGAACCCTCTCACCTCACTAACCCTTCTTCTCACCCTCACGGCCCTTCATCATCGTCAGCCATTCTCATTTCATCACCGAACACCCTTCATCACTCGAACCCGTCACTCACTCTGAACCCTCTCATCTCCTTCTCTACCTAGCCGAAGGAACAGCGGCGCCACCTTCCTTGTACAACCGGACGACCTCAATCGCATCGACCAACTTAGATCTTCTTCAATCCCAAAGATTTCGTCTCGCCGTCTCTTTCAATTTCAATTTCGGTAATACTCAAATCCCTAATTTCTCTCACCTATTCGATTTCTTCTGCGCTCTCTTTCACCCCCAAGCCCTAATCTTTTTTCGATTCTTTTCACTATGGATCGGATTTACTTGATGTTCTGAGATTGTGTTTGTAATTTGGGACGAACTTGAGCTCTTTCTTCTGCTCCAATTGGGGCTTTTGTTTTCTTTTTGTTTTTTTTACCTAATTTTTTTTTGTTTTGAGTTTCTTTGTTGTTATGATTTTGTTTAAGCAAAGCTATACTGTAAATACGGAAGGTTTGTTGCTGGTTTTTGTGCTAATGAACTATTTCACAACTTGAGATATGAGAGCTAGCGATACTGTTTTGTGCTGATGAACTATTGCTGTTGTTATGATTTTGTTCTGCTTCTTGTACTCTAATGTTTTTTGTTGCTGTTGTTATGTTTGTGCTGATGAACTATTGCTGTTGTTATCGAATTTCAAATCTTTATTTTGTTTAGGCTCATGCTGTTGTTATGATTTTGTTCTGCTTCTTTATGCTGATATCCATAGTATAACTAAGAAAGCAAGTTAGTAATTAGTTGTTAAATTAAGAAGAGCTCCATATATGTTCATGTCTATTTATGCCAATCCAAATGTAATGAGTAAAAAAAAGGACAAAGATTGGATTTTGATCAAAAATTGTTAACAGAAAACCATTAATCTTTTAATAATGGTTTCTTTAATTTTTTTCTTCCAAGCAATCACTCTGTTATTTAACTTGTGTCACTCAGAATCATGATACATAGAAAACTCTTGCACCCTTTACAACTAGTATATAGTCTAGTAACTACCATTTTGCATAAGACTAAGTTCAAACATCCTATGCCTATTTACTCTTGCAATGAAATCATCATACTTGAATCTTCTTGATCTTATTGTACCTATTCATGGCTTGAATCTTCTTGATCTTATTAAGATCCATTTGATTCAAGAAGGATTTTAAGGTAGCTAATAGACTTAATTGAATAAGGGGGAGATTTTATTTCTCTAAAATGGGAGAATATAAGATAGGCTGAATTATTTGTCACAGAAATCACATGTATTGTTAGCTAAAATTACCAATTGACAAGCTTGTCTAAACTGCAACCATCTTCATGGTTAGTGTGGTTTTGTAAATGGCTAAATGGTTATTTTACTGATGATTACTTCATTTTTGGTATTCCATTGTATATTATATAAAGTAGACTAAAAAGATTTAGAAGTTTAGGTGTCACTAATTAGTAATTATGTTACTGATGCTTACTGTATTTTGGAATTCCATTATATACATTGGAAGAGGTTATTATAGACAAACCCTTTTTGGATCAAACAAGGAAGACCAAAATCAACTTTCAAACCATTCAAAGAATCCAGATTGAACAAATACCATATTATGATAATCGTATTTGTCAAATACCAGATTGAACAAATACCAGATTGAACAAAATCAACATTCTATCATTATTTGCAATTAGTTTTATAAAAATAAAAATTTACTACAGTGTAAGGTACATGAGAAAGATGTATTTGTCAATACATTATGGAATTAGTCATTTGTTAGCTTAGTAGAAAAAGCATGATTTTTTAATCTCAAGAAATTATAGATGAAGTTCAAATCTCATCTAAAACAATTGTTAATTAACTATTTGTATTGCTTTAGTTAGTTAGTTAATTAATAATAATTTATATATCCTTCCTAAATTTTTTAACAAAATTTTTTTATCAATACAAAGTAAGTTTATTTGTACTATTTTTTTCTCGTAAACTCTGATTCAAATTCTATGAGAACTTATCATTTAAAAAATTATTGTAGGTTTGTTTTTAATCATATATAGGTGATTGTTCATCAAATTATATTTGATAATTTTTCTGAGTTTTTATCGAGTTTTAGTTTCCGATAATAAAAAATACACTACAAGTCTAAACTTTCAATAGTGTATTTAAAGACAGATAAGCAATTACACTATGAATCAACAATTACCTAATATATAACAGCCCTTAATACATTATTGTGCAGAAAGGCTTTACCATTTTGTTCAATCTGACATTGGAGCTCAAAGGCTTTACCATTTTGTTCAACCTGACATTGCCGCCATTGCTACTTGCATAAAGGTATTTTCAATTTAGCTTTATGTCTAATCTGTTTTGAATGATTGTGTCATAATCAGATATATTGATTGTGTCTAATCTGTTTTGAATGGTTAATTATATAACTTGTTTAAGTCTCAATAATGATTCTGCTTATGTTTAAGTTTGATTCTGCTTCTGCTTCTGCTTAATTCTGCTATTGTTCTGCTTCTGCTATTGTTCTGCTTAATGATTCTGCTTCTGTTTAAGTCTGCTTCTGCTTCTGTTTACTTGCAACATGATATTGTTTAAGTCTCAATAATGATTCTGCTTCTTTTTAAGTCTGATTCTGCTTCTGCTTCTTCTTAATTCTACTATTGTTCTGCTTAATGATTCTGCTTCTGTTTAAGTCTGCTTCTGCTTCTGTTTATTTGCAACATGATATTGTTTAAGAGTATCAATGAACATGGTAAAGGGTAAGTTACAACACTTGTTTATTATACGACCTTATGGTAAAGGGTAAGTTACAACACTTGTTTATTTTCTTCAGCATCAATGAACAAAAGACCATGAGTTATACTAGAAGCATAAGTATAGACACATTTTATTTACTTAATACTCTATTTCTTCAATACATTAATGCAGACTCAGTCCTAGCAACGCAGTTGCAGATGCCATTAGGTATGCCATACAAAAAAAGTTTCGTGAGCCTATCTATGGTTGGAGTGCAACCACTGACATAATTAGACAAGATTGGTTTGAAAAGTTTGCGGTAAGCCTTTGAATAAAATTATATGTTCAATTCATCTTTCTAGCATATATAGGAAGAATTGCGTTATCTGTTTTGTTGATAGTAGTTAGTACATATATTACATATATACTTTTTGTTATTCTCAGGAGAAGGTGTCGTGGGATCCTTGTAATAATGATATGGTGAAATGTTTGTTTGAACAAAAGGCCACTAAAAGACTATCAGATATGCTTACAAAGGTGAGGAAAAAAGGGACTCGACCTAGTTGGATAGGTGAGGAAGCTTGGACTGGTCTTCAAGCATATTGGGAAAGTATATCATTCAAGAACATCTCCAACCAAAATAAGACCAATCGAGCTTCAACAAAAGACGGGGCTGTCCACACCTCAGGCCGCAAGGCTCATATTGATGTTGCACTTGAGCTCGTATGTATTAAATTCCCATTTACCTAAAATTAATACAATTTAATGTTATGATATCTACTTGTGAGTTGTGATCCAATAATCTTGATTTTATTTGTAGAGCAATAACCTTCAAAGAGATTTACTTCCCGATGAGTTATTTTTGACAACCCACAAGAGGAAAAATGGTGCTTGGGTTGATAGTCGCGCAGAATCTACCTATGTATGTTCTTTATTTATGTAAATTCTTTATGCAAATTCTTTATATTACAAATCAACCAAAAAAGAATATGATCTCATTTACACCAACAGTTCTAGAAGAGCAATCCCTTTATTATATATGTATTGGTGTAAGTTAGTATGTTATCTATATCTTGACTTGTTTGTTTAATTTATTTCAGAAATTGGATCATATATTACCTTATTAATTTATTCCATTGATCAGGGAACATTTAAAAAAAAATTGGAGGAAGTAAAAACACAAGTTGGGGAAACAAGTGTAGATGGTGCTAAAGAGGTAGATGGAGCGACAATACTTAAGTTATGGACACAATCTGCAGGGGGTCGCACTCGTGGTCGAGTTTATGGTACGGGAGACTTGTCTATTAACGTCCGACATGGGTGTATATCGCTTACACAACAATCCCAGAATCCTTCTAATTCTATGACTGGGACGTCTTTAGAAGCGGAGAGGGCAGCTAGAATTAAAGCTGAACAAATTGCTCAGGATGCAGTGGCCCAAGCTCAAACGGCTACCAAGGTCGCCGAAGAGGCTAGCGAGCGTTCAAAGAAGTTAGAGAATGATTTTGATGCATTAAAGCAATTTTTTGCAGATAAATTTGACGCTTTGCACCGTCAATCAGTTGGTGGATCATCTACTGCGAGTCATCCTCCTTCGCATTCTCATTACGATGATGATTTGGACGACGTGTCGCTGGACGAACCTTGATCTCATAGTTATGCTTACTTTTTGTAGTCATTGGTTGACAATTATGTATTAAGTAACTTTGTTAAGTTGTTATTTGATATTGTGTTATTATTTTGTAGTTTCAGAACAAATGATACTTTGTTAAGTTGTTATTTAATACTATGATGCGTTTGTTATGTTGTCAATACAATGACTTTTAATGTTTCTTAAGTATCAATTATTTGAAAGACGTTAAAATATAATTGAGCAGGTGCTAAAAAAATAAAAAATAAAAAATTTACAATTAGCGTCGGCTCCGTCCGACGCTAATCATTTGTTGACTTTTCAATGTTGACTACTAGCGTCGGCTTGACCGACGCTGTGGTATAATATAAAGTTGACTTTTGTTTGACCGTAGCGTCGGAACGGCCGACGCTCAGCATTTTGTTGACTACAAGCTGTTGACTTTAGCGTCGGTCATCCGACGCAACATAATTTTTTTTATGACATGGCAATAGATATAATTAGCGTAGGATGGTGTGTATTTGTTGCTAGCGTCGGCATAGCGTAGGCCTGGCCGACGCTACCGTAGCGTCGGATGACATTTGGCCGACGCTAAGAATTAGCTTCGACTGTTTTAGCCTGGGCCCGACCCCGACGCTAAATCAACATTAGCGTCGGCTTTTAGCCTGTTAGCGTCGGCTTTTGGCCGACGCTAAAATCAGTTTTTCTAGTAGTGTACGTTCCTTCGGTGCCACCGATACCAACCCCCGTTCATCAACCAGGGACTGGAATTTTCTATAATTTGTTTGGTACTCAATGCACAACTCCTGAGTCGGCTTATGCTGCTTTTGATTCTATGTATAATGTCGAAACTCAAAATTACATGGAACCAGGTGGTAGTGGTTCTAATCCACATACAGATTATAACGAGGATAATGATCAAATTGATGATCAACCACAACAACCTCAAGCCGTACAAAGTGCTAGACGAGTTCGACGACCGCGTAGATGTGGAGGACATTTAGATGGAAATAATTAATTTTAATTTCATGTATTTTTTATTTTCAATTAATGTATTTTTTTCTTTCAATTTAATGAATTTTTATTTTAGTTTATTAATATAATTTTCTTTTTATTATTATTATTATTAAAATTATTATTATTAATATTACTTAATAATGTAATTTAATTTATTATTATTATTTTGATTTTTTAATTGTTATAATTATTTATAATTAATAAAAATTAACAACAAGTCACTAATATTAATAATATTATTAAAATTATTGTTATTATTAAAATTATTATTATTATTTAATAATGTATTTTATTTTATTATTATTATTATTTTGGTTTTTTTAAATATTTTAATTATTTATAATTAATTTAAATTAACAATAAGTCACTAATATTAATAATATTATTAAAATTAAAATTATTATTATTATTATTATTATTATTTAATAATTTATTCTATTTATTATTATTATTTTGATTTTTAAAATATTTTAATTACCAAACCACATACCACATACCAATTAACAATTAACAATAAGTCACTAATATTAATAATATTATTAAAATTAAAATTATTATTATTATTATTTAATAATTTATTCTATTTATTATTATTGTTTTGATTTTTAAAATATTTTAATTATTTTTAATTAATTAAATAATAATTATATCCATAAATAAAATATAACAAAAAAAATTACTGCAGTACATGGTCTAGGATGCGACCTCCTACAATAAAAAAAAAGTCCTTCACCTCGTCGCATCCCCAGGTTGCGATCAACAACTGGGGCTAAAATGTAGGGCAATTCCGTATATTTTTTTAGGAGTGGGGCAAATTGGTTAGTTTTCCTAAAAACTAGGATATTCATGTGAAAAAGTCACATATTGACATTTGTTAAAATAAATTCCAACGAAGAAATGTTGATATAATTTTAATTGTTATTGTGACAAAGACAAAAATATATCACTCGTAAAAAATAAAAGACGAAAATTAATTAAAAAAATATATAATACCAAAATATATAATATATATCCCCAGGATGTGACCTCCTACTATAACTTAAAAAAAAAAGTCCTTTACCTCGTCGCATCCCCAGGTTGCGATCAGCATCTGGGGCTAAAAAGTAGGGCAATCCCGTATATTTTTTTTCAGAGTGGGTCAAATTGGTTAGTTTTCCTAAAAACTAGGATATTCATGTGAAATAACCTCAATATGTATCTACTATAATATTTATAAAAAAAATCAATTTAGCTCAATAATAGACTTGCACTTGAAATAAATTCTTCTCGTATGTTTTAAAACATATGTAAATTCTTTGAAATGAATAACGTTTATTAAAGTTCTTTGTATTTTCATCTCATTCTGTTAAGGCTGTACACTTAACTTTACAATTGGTCCAAAATAAAATCTCAACAATTCATAACAATAATCATACGTTTATTTGAAAGAGATATGATAAAAATGACTAACATTCATCATTTATAAAAGATAAAGGACGAAAATAAATTAAAAAAAAAAAGACCAAAATTATATTTAAACCTTTTAGTTGATATGAATTGTATATATGGTTCTAGTTTTTCATTACATTTTGCACCAGTCATAAACAATTTAAACTTGTATCTGTTTCTTTTATTTTCTTTATACCTTTGTGTTAGAGTGTTGTGAGGTGAAGTTCAAATATTTATTTTGTAGAGTGTCGATGTATCGGGACTATGAAAAATTTGAGAGAATTCTATGTATTCTAATAATTTTCACATAATATTACCTCCAATTATCATCAAACAATAGTTGTGATTTTTTATTTGGTCTTGGAATTTTCACATTATATTTTTATATTGTAATTGTTCTTTTAATTTTTTGAGGTAAATGGATCACGTTATATACATAATACCTAATTTATTAAGTTTAAGGTGAAAATGTAGGTAAATGGATGTTGACTTTATGTTTGCTATATATTTGAAGTTAAATTTTAGTATGGATCAGGTCCATTATAGATTAATTTTAAAAAATATTTAAAATTACACCAATCACATACCTCGTTTTTTAGAAATAGACATTAATAATTATTTTTATTTTATGATTAAAATATTAATTTGGATAATATCAATTTAATTAAAATAAATAAAATAAATATATAAATATACATAATTTTTTAATTCGACATAAATTATACCTATAATTTTATTTATAAAAATGAACAAATTCACGGACTATTAATTTTAAAAAATATTAGTTAATTTTTTCTATAATTTTTAACTATTAATTTACGATAAACTAATTATAAAATTGATGAAGAAAGAATCACATGCATTTGAAATATGTCAGCTAAATCAAGTTTTGTTTCATGTTGGCCATCGGCATGACGGTAAGATTCGTGATATTTCTTCCTTTAAAATACATTGTTATTCAACTAAAAAGTTAAATTAATTTTAAAAATGAACAATCTTCTAGAAATTTTGTTATATAATTATCTTTTTTTTACTATTAACACTCAACTTTAATTTTAACACGCATTAAAACATGAGTTATACTAACTAGTATGTGGTATCGTAATAGATATATTAAAAAGAAGAAAATAAAAAATTCAATGGTTAAAATATAAGATAAGATATGAGTTCATCTAACCATATATTTTTTTATTTATATATTATTTTTTATCTTTCAACTATCAATATAAAATACAAGAACACTAACAAAAAATTAATATTGAAAAATTGAAATTATCCTATTTGATTTTAAGCATAGAAAAAAATATAAGAAAATATATAAAATAAATATTTGTCATTAATAATATTAAAAACACATATAATAAATATTTATAATTGATGCGTAAAAAAAGATGAAATAAATATTTGTTTGTGATAAATAAATAAAAAAACGTAGGATAGATATTTGACAATGATAAATAAAAAAATATGAGACAACTATTTGTTATAAATAAATTTAAATAAAACATTGAATAAATTTCTGTCATTGATAAATATTAAAAAAAAAACATGAGATAAATACTTATCAATGATAAATATAAAAATCACAAGACAAATATTTATCATTAATATATAAAAAATAAAACAAATATTTGTCATTAATATATTAAAAAATATAAAATAAATTTTTGTTATTAATAAATAAATAAAATATGAGACAAATATTTATTACTAATAAATAATTATTTTATTTAATGTCTAAATAAAATACATATAAAATTTCAAGACTCGTCACCCGTGCGTGAAGACGGATTTCTTGTTACAACAACTAAAAGAATTAAATTAATTTTAAAAATGAACAACCTTCTAGAAATTTTATTATATAATTATCTTTTATTACTATTAACACTCAACTTTGATTTTTACACGCACGAGTTATACTAACTAGAATCGTAAGAAGATAAAAAAATGATTGTAAATAAAAGAGGTTACCTTTTAACATTTTAAATTGCACAACTTTTTAAATTATGTTTTCTTTTGAATATTTTAATAATTACCCTAACAACAATTTTCCATAAATCAGTAGTCGTAGTCTAGTAGTAATAGATTATAATAGTAGTAAAAAATGCAGCAGGTGTTTTTAGACTTAGATTTTTTTTCTTTGACAACACTTGTAGACTTCATAGTTTTTTGTGTGATAAATCTGGACTTTAAAAATTGAATAATGCATTTTAAATGAAATGCATACGTAGTAGGTGCTTTAACGCGTATATTAAATTATGGATATGTTCTTCACCAAACAAACTTGTGACAGGAGAATTTCACTTTTTTTTTTCTCTCTTTTGTGCCTTCTTTAATCCTACTCCACCACATCACCACAAAGCAGAACTACCACATTCAAAAAATAGAAAGAAAAAAACATATATGTCCATATATTCCATAAATCCTTAACACAGCTTTTTTAAGATAACAAACCATGAATCCTATTTTGGTTTTTTTTCTCCTAATCTTTGTTATGGTTACAGATGCAACAAATTCAACAAGACATTCTATATGTCCCGTGACTATGAATTTTGTCCAAACAGTTCCTTGGGATTCCTCCACTTGTCTTAATTTCAAACCTTTAGAATCCAAAACCGAAACACAAGAAACCATTTGTTGTCAAACTCTATTATCTCTCTTTGGTATAGCACTTTCGGAAAATCTAAAAAAAAACTCACTTTTCCATTTTCACAATATCACTACTTCAATCTCTTGCCTTCAAGATTACCAATCTAACCTAACTTCACTTTCACTTCCTAACAACCTAGTTTCTTCTTGCTTTGATCCATCTCAATTTGTAACCACTCCTGACACCTGTGTTCATATTCAAACTAAGCAAGATTGGGTTCACTCAGTTGATTCAACGAATTTAGCACTACTTAACACTGTTTGTGAACCCGACTTAACAGATCTTGATCATTGCCATGCTTGTGTTACACAAGGGCTTAAGGTTCAACAGCTTCTGACTCAACTTGATAATAGTTCACATCCTCAAGATTGTTTTTTCTTCACTATACTTTATATTGCTGGAATTGTGAATAAACTTGGTCCTAAGAGTAATGGTGTTTCGGCTTGCATTCTTATTTTGTTTGCTAATTCACAAGGGGGTTCTAAAAAGGAACACCATCATGCTCTTGTTATAGGGTTGGTTGCAGCTTCATTTGTGTTTGTGTCTTTTTTGTTAGGGTTATTGTATTTTTGGTATAAATGGTGGGTGAAAAGAACAAATGTTGATAATTTACTGTCACATAATGCTGGTTCACAGGAACCTAGCTTTAGTTTAAGAGTTAGACCAAAAAGTGGGTTGATTTGGTTTGAATTTAAGGATCTTGTGAAGGTTACTGAGAATTTTTCGGCCGAAAATTTTGTTGGAAGAGGTGGGTTTAGTTCGGTTTACAAGGGGATTTTACCCGATGGGACGATCATTGCGGTTAAAAGGATTGAAGAGTCTGATTATCTAGGAGATGCTGAGTTTTACAGTGAGGTGGGGATTGTTAGCAGTTTGAAGCACCGGAATCTGGTGCCGCTAAGAGGGTGTTGTGTGGTTGGTGAGGATGAGAGTCCTGAGTACTCAGGAAAGTATCTTGTTTATGATTATATGTCGAATGGTAATCTTAAAGACCACCTTTTTCCAGACATGGAAGGTAATCTTAAAGACCATATTTTTCCAGACATGGAAAACCAAAATGTTAAGCAATCACTGACTTGGTCTCAAAGAAAAAACATAATCTTGGATGTGGCGAACGCATTGGTTTATTTGCACTTTGGAGTTAAACCTGCTGTTTATCACAGAGATATAAAACCTACCAATATACTACTTGATGCAGGTATGAGGGCAAGGGTTGCGGATTTCGGCCTGGCCAAACAGGACACTCAAAATAAGCCTCACATAAATACTAGAGTAGCCGGAACTCGTGGATATTTAGCTCCGGAATATGCACTTTATGGTCAGTTAACTGAGAAGAGTGATGTCTATAGCTTTGGCGTCGTTGTTCTTGAGATAATGTGTGGAAGAAAAGCTCTTCAGTTGTCTTCGTCCGGAGAGCCTAATTTCTTGATCATAGATTGGGTTTGGTCATTGATGAAATCTGGAAAAATGGAGAAGGCTTTGGATGTTTCTATCGTAATGGATGGAAATTCCAATAGAAGCATAATGGAGAGATTTTTGCTGGTTGGAATTCTGTGTTCTCATGCAGTGGCTGATTCAAGGCCAACAATTTTGGATGCTTTGAAAATGTTAGAAGGAGACATTGAGGTTCCACCAATTCCAGATTGGCCAATCACTCTAGGGAACCGCATGTTTGCCAAAGGTGATTCAACTTAATAGTGAAACCATCTTATCTTGTCTTGTGTATGAAGAAGCTTAACATATTTATGTATTTTTTTATAAATAATGAATTATCTATTTTATTGTTAGATTGAAAATTACAACATCAACAAGTCAACAATAACAATCTTTTCCTACTAGACAAGATCTGTTATATGAATCGGTCAATGCCATAAAGTTTTGTCATGTATCAGGTCTAAGAAAATTTAGCTCTAACTTTCTTTCAACAGTTTGATTTGATCTATAGACTTTCTGGTCTTGTGTGTATCTCTAACTATAGGACTATCCTCTTTTGGCTGTACTCTCCTTACTAGTGTTAATGTTTATACATGACCAAAGATATTTATCATCTTCTCTATTGTGGGGACAACCTCAATTTTTCTCTAAGGATTACATTTCTAATCCTATTTTGTCTTGTGTAACAACTCATCTATCATAATGTTCTCATCTATGTCGCACTAGGTTACTCTCCTGTTGGCTTATTAACGTCTAGTATTTAATTTTCCACATGTATTGTTGTGATCAAATGGCGATTTTCAACTGAGAGTTGAATCTTGGTGAACGTGATGTGCAGCATCTAACTGTAGTTCATTTTGTCTTTAATGTTATTGTTCATTTCCTTTTTACAATTTCAAGCCAATTGTGAACTTTAGCTTATCTACTTTTAAGCTTGTTACAATTTCCATTTTTTGCTTGTAAATAGTGATTTTTGTTTTTGAATCAAGCTGTAAATAGTGAATTATTATCTAAGGAACAGAAAAGACCTTTTCTATGACTTCATTGAGATTGAACTGAATGCCAAGAAGAATGCTATTAGCTCTCAAAAACTAAAGAGTATCTGAAGAAAATTTTAGAATATGGGCGTCGGCTTTTAAGGGAACCATGAGAATGATTATTTGACTTCTCTCTTATGCTGAGATCAGCATCTCTTAGATTTTCACTTTACCAGCAACTAGCAGAGGAGTCTCTTGCATCTTTTATTCTAGGCGATGAAAATTATTCAATTGATCGGAATGAGAAAAAAAAATTGGAAAAAAGAAGACTGCAATTGAAAATTTAGATTCCCTGCATTAACCTGAAAAGTCATGGAGGAAAATGTCGTTGGGCACTTGTTTTTGGATGATTCTGAATTAATGAAGTGGATTTAGAGCCCTGCTGAACTTTGAGTACTTTTTTCTCTATCAACGCCCTTGTGCTTGTACTTTTCATATTTTGTTCAATGTTGTTCTGAAGTATTTCATTTTGATCGCGTTTATTATTAGTCAAGCATTTGAAGTCTAGTGGATACTGTTTATGGTTGTGATCTTGGAACCAAATTGCATTGAGGATTTTCATGTTGCTCTAGTTGAAGCTTCCAAAGAGGTGCATTCCTTAACTTTGTCTTTATACTTTTGGTATTAAGTACTGTTAACTAGTGACATGCTCATTTAACAAACTCACTTTAGAGGAGCTTTTTTCAAAGGACATTTATATGTTGTAGTTTTTGTAGCATTGGAAAATTACATTGACAGTTGCACATGATAAAAGTCATTATAAAAAATTGAATTGCACCTGATTTGTGAGGAAAGAAAACATGGATGGACATTTTGTTGTTCTGATAGTGAGTTTCAGGTTTCAACTTTCAATATCAATACTGCAAATTTTTATTTTAAAACAGATAATTGCAAAGTAAGTCTTTTATTGAGATCCCAAATTGGACAAGTAAGTAGACAAAGAAAGTACCACTTATAATAATGGAAATCTAAAGAATGTTGCTTATCTAATCTTGCACTCAAAGAAATGGGTTGAAAATTGAAATAGGGTTTTATAAGCGACATTTGAGTCAACAAAAATCGATGTAATTTTAAATTATTTTAAATTATTTCAAGGTATTACACGAATACTACCTCCGGTCTTTTTTATAAGCGACATTTGAGTCAACAAAAATCGATGTATATGGATCAAATACATCTAATTTTAATGACTCAACTGTCTCTTATAAAAAAGATGAAGTATTATATTAAAATTTTGCTGCTCTCCGCAGTCTTCTATGGACATTTTTTACAAGTTACTATCTGAAGTTGGATCTCTAGGGTGCTAAAAGTGTTAGAGTGGCATTGAGATTGATTTTAAGGCAACAAGATTCAATGCACAATTTTTAGCCCATGAATCAAGAATCATTGCAATCCCCTAATCAGTCAATAGATTTGGCTAATGAAGATCCATTGAACGAGGACTTGGAATTCGTGGCAAACAAGAAAGATAATGCTGTGTTGTGTGTCACTGTTCTGTACATAACATAATCTCTTCTACTCTTCTTTTCAAGTTCCAACCAATAAGTCACTGCATGATTTGTAGGGGCCTACTCATCACCCCACATTTCTAAAAAAAATTACATATCTTTTCAGATGTGTGTATTAGATAGATAATTAGTTTGATAACAATCTTTCTTTATCATTTCATTAGTTTAAGGGATGTTGGGAGTTATTTACTGTACATATAATCATCCGTTTGTAATATTTTGTTCAATCAATGAATGAAGTTATTCAGAAATATTTCATTTTACTCATTTTGTAATAGTGTGTTTTCTGACTATATAATTTGTTGGAAAGTGTATTTCTAACACAAAATGTGTTTTTTCCATGTGTATAGCAGAAGTCATGATGGTGGCAGTATTGTGTATATTTGTGTAGGGACGTTTGCCTTTTAGAGCCATTGACATTGTTTGGGGTGGTAAATAAGCTTCATGCAAATGAGGGTGTTTAATTCTTTTTTCTTACATGCACAATAGAATGTTGGGTGCTAAAGAAGAATGAAGAATCTCCATTATAGTGTGCAAAATGCTAACGCTATCATTTATTTTTTTTTCCAAAAGAACCAAAATGGACTATATACCACTTCTTTTAATAATACCAAAACAAAAAGGTGCATTGTGCTTATTGTTGCAGAAGTTATAATAAGGAGAAGATAGATCAAATTAAAATATAAAAATAAGCAAATTTTTTTTTTTTTGAATCCAACCAGAAATTTAATACGTGTGAGTGTGACAAAAACTCTAATTATGGTTGTTTATATATATAAAAAAATCTAACATGAATCAAATCAAAATAGAGGAATGAAAAAGAATCTTAATTTAAGGAGTCAAATTAACTTTCAAAACCAGGAAGCATATACTAAAAAACCTTGAAGGAATAATAATAGACCTCTATGTATAAGAAAGTGAAAATTAAAATCTTTGTGATTTACATGCTTGTATATTATACACCCTCCAAAATTAAATATAAATAAAAATAATAATTAAAAAGTTAATGTATCTAAACTAAATTTTTAATTAGATATATCAATCTTTCAACTATTACTTTTGCATATATTTCATTTAAAAAAGACTATGTCTAAACATGATTTATAATTCTATATATTCTGTTTTTAAGATTATAATATTTTCTTTTTTTATCTTCCTCTTTATATCTCTAACGTTTCATAATAAAAAGTAAAAAACAGAAGATTCCCAATCATCCTCTCCACTCTATAGGAAACATTCATAATTACACCCAATAGTAACTTAACACCATAAAAGGTTAGAAACCTCTTATCTACCCACTTGTTTAATTATTGCATCTTAATCTTCCAATTATATAAATCAATCAATCTCCATCAACTTTCCTTCAACTCCACTCTCTTTTCCCTATGGCTTCTAATTCATGCACCAATTTCTATAACTTCCTTACTCAAGAACTCAATGAGCTTCACCAATCCTTCTACTCACATAATAATAACTTCATGTCAATCCAATTCATTTCAAATGTGCTCTCATCTCTACAATCTTTCCATTCCCAATTGACCCTTTTGGTACAAAACCTTAGTTTGCCAGTTGGAGGAAAATGGTTGGATGAATACATGGATGAAAGTTCAAGGCTTTGGGATATTTGTCATGTGCTCAAATCTTCTATTTCTGGAATAGAGAACTATTCTTCATCTGGCTCTAATATAGCTACTTCGTTGGATGGTTACCATCATTTGAATCCAGAGCTTTCACATCAGGTTGGTATATACTTTTACACACCACCTTTTAAAAAAGTCCACAATCGTGATCTGGGTCGTGACATTAAGGTTTTTGATGTCTCTGTCGGTCATGCACCATCAAGATTTTTTATGTGTTCATCATTGCGATCCAACTGTGACACTGTATTTAACTGTAATTCTCTATAATATCGAATATCATAGACAATATCAACTGCATTTGATTGCAATTCTCCTTATACAATATCAAATATCAAAATGAAGTCATTATGTTCCAAATTTTCCTTCCAAATCTTTATGAATTGGAAAAGTCAATCAAATTTGTTCTATGTATCTAAGACATGTATATATATGCTATATGCAGGTGATTAGAACAATAAATATTAGTCAAAGGGAGATTCTAGGATTGGAAGAGGAAAATAAAAGTCTAATGGAAACAAGAATTCATTCATTATCTCAATGTCTAAATCAGAACATCTCTTTAGAATCAAAGTTAAACGAATTCAACGGCTTTCGAGGCGTTCTTTATGCAATGAAAAGAGTTAGTTCATTACTACTAATGATTTTGCTAAGTGGAGTTACATATTGTTGGTCATCTTCATGCTTTGATCATCAAGGATATGAAGGAAACTTTGCTTTTGGATCAAGTTTTACGGTTTCAATGGCAAGATTGCAACAGAAAGTTGGAAAGGAGATAGAAAAGATTAATGGGCTGCCAGGGATTTTGTTCCTTGAATTCCAACAAGCAAAGATTGCTATGGAGGAATTGAAGGTGGTGTTGGAGAGAAGAGTAGTTTATGAAACACAGTATGAAATACAAGTAAAAGTTGAGAACTTTAAAAGTTGCTTTGAATTGTTGAAATGTGGTGTTGAGAATCTAACAGGGAAAGTTGATGATTTGTTTGATGAAATTGTAGATGGTAGAAAGAAGATTTTGGATACGTGCAGTAATAAATAAGTAGCTATGTAACTTTTTGTTTTCCACTATACTTAATCATGTTGGAGACATTATCGACACTAAATATAAATACTTTTCTCGATCAAAATTTAAACTATAGTTCATCACGTTGCAAATTACGGTTCATTATGTTGTGGAAACTAGTCCCTTATACTAAACTCAAATATGTTATTGTTGATTAAGTTTTCTATATACCAAAGAGGAAAAATAGTTGATAGGAAAATTAAACATTTAAGGAAAAAAAAATATGCTGAAAAATATGTTTGAATTTAAGACCTCGTGTATATATATGCTACTTAAACTTCATCAATAGACCAATCCTAAAAAAAAGTGTTTTTTCTTTTCTTACATATATATTTTTTTTATAAATTTCTCGTAGTTTGTAACTCAATTGATTCACAAGCAAGATTTGGTTGTGAGTGTGAAGTCTTGAAGAAGCTTTGCTGATGAAAAGGAGAATATGATTCTTTTGCTTTGTAGAAAAGCAACGTTACTCTTGTCATAGTTGACAACATAATTTTCAGGTGCCAATGATTTCAATAGATATAGATACAACTTTCTAATAAGTTTCTACACAAAAAGCATATTCAAAGTTTGAATAATTATGTTTGACCTTTTTATCCATGGAATCAATAAGAAGATACCAGTGTGCTTCTACTATTTTGAGGGAGTTTTTCCGCTTAATATTACAATTTTGTATCATAAACAAAAGGGTAAAATTCTAATGAATCATTTTTTTCTTGACAAATTAAAATATAATTTAAAAAAATAATCAAAATATATATTTTTAATAATAAGTTAAGTATAATATGACATAAGTAATTCACGAAACGAACCAATTTTAACAAGTTTATTTCTTCTTCTGTTCATAATTTCTCAAGTTTTATATTCTCTTCGAAATAAAATATAATTAAAAATTAAGATAAGATATATCAATATTTTAGATATTTTTTTTGTTTATATTTCATTTAAGAGCAATATTAATTATTGGAAAAAAGATATTTAGATTGTATATTGGGGTAGATGTATTAAATTTTGTATCATTTATGGAATCCAATTTAAATTTATCGATCAAAATCAATTAGAATGAAATAAATTTTTGACCAAATTAAATATGATTTGACTCATTTAAAATGAAGAATTCCATTTTTAAGGCATGATCATGTAATTGAACCCCTTTAATCCTTAATTTTTATAAAACAAAAAATACCTACTTAAGACCATCATGGCTACAAATTGTAGTAAAAATAAAAAATGCATAATTTTTGTTAATATGTTAGTTAACTTAATAACTTTATCTTTTACCAAAATTCAAACTCCAGTCTTTTTATTCTTTTAACATTTAATTCAAATTAATTGAGCTACTCAACTTCATACATAGATAGGAAAGACACTTTAAATTAATGAAGAAAAGGTGAACTGGCCTCCAGAATTGATTAAATTTTGTGTATATAAAAAATAAATAAAAAAGTCAAATTTACTACTATCTACAAAACTAAATGTTCGAAGCTTTCTTGAGTTTTATTTTACATCTAATTTTGCATGTGTTTGACTGTGTGGCAAATTTCACTTTGAGTAAAGTTTTGAAGCTTTAATGTGTAATCTCTTATCTATTGTAATTTTTTTTTTTGATTGTGTTATTCCTCACACTATGGCAGGTAAAATGAGCTTATAACTGATAATTTATAGTTTATAGCTGATAGTTGTTAAGTTAATTAAATATTTTTTTGTAAAATTAATAATTTAATTAGCTTAAAATATAAAATGATATTTTTAATTAAAAATAAATTTTATCAACTAATACTTAAAATATTTTAAAAGAAGTAATTTAAATTTTATTTTTTTGTTAATTTAAAATTTATTAATATGATATAATTTTTATTTATTTATCTATTTTATTTATTTTGAATTAAAATAAATAAATAAATTATTTATTTTAAATATTAATTATTTTAATATTTATTTTAAATATTAATTATTTTAATACTTAAATTATTATTAAATTTATAATAAATTGTTTTAAATTATTTACTATAACTCATTATTTATTAAAATTATTTTCAATTATATAAATTATTTAAAAATATATTTATTTAAATTATTTTAAAATTATTTATTTTAAATTATAATAAAAAAATTATAAAAAGTAAAAATGAATTTTAATTATAATTATAAAAGTAAAATTAAAATAAAAAATGATAAACTATAAACTCGATTTTTTGTCTTGCCAAATATAGTCTATGCCTTCTTGTCCAGTTACATCTTCTTTAAAGCCTCAGCTAAATCCTCCAATTGATCTCTACTAGAAGTTTCTGGTAGATTTTTAGCCTCATAAAGAATGTTCATAATCTCTTCTATAGTTTGAAGAGAAGAGTTTGGATTTTCTGTTATATCTTGACTCCCTTTTGTTGATTCCTTAGGCAAGTCCTTTAGAAACCATGGGTGGGACTTAATTTCTCTCATGGTGATTCTCTACATTGAAATTATAACATATAGTTAAGACATACTTACTACTTATATCAAGTAATTAAATGAATAAAAATAATAGAAGATATTACTCAACAACAAATTAAAGTATTTGCATACTTTCAACGGATTTGCCACAAAAATGCGAGATATTAGATTTCTACAATCTTGAAATATATGAACCGTTTTCGGAATCTTGTATTGAACAAGCATAATTTGCTGCAAAAAGTAGTATAGTTAGCAAGAATAGACATATGATTTTCATAAATAAAAAAATATATATATACATATGATAATCTATTTACTTGAGTTGAAAAAAGAAAAGGTAATTATTAATTAAGTACTTTTAGGGTTTTTTTGGGATTTTTCAAATCCTTTTGGTCCCCAAATGGCAATTCTCCCACTAGCATTATATAAAGTATCACTCCACACGACCAAACATCTGCTAACTGAATAGGTACAAAAAAATTAGTATTAATATAAAAAAACGAACAATCATATATTATATTCTATAGGGAAACACATTAAGCCAAATTTATACTTTTTAAGGCTAAATACACCCTCCCCAAATTAAGTGCTATATAGTAACTGAAACATGTTCCTTCCTATTTTTCTTTAACAAGGAAATTTCAATGCGTTTGTTGAACAATTGAATTTAGAGTTAATTTTGATCTATACTTAGTATAATTTGTTTTACACTATCAACGATCACGATCACAATTACTTTTTTCTTTTTAATTACTTATGATTGATTTAAAGTGTAAATTTTTGTTTACACGTACCAATTAAATCCTTGAACCATTTTATTAACTTGAATATGCAAAATTAAAAATTATATTACCTTTCCATCGTATTCGCTACAAGAAAAAATCTCTGGTGCAATATAGGATAGAGTTCCTATCCTTGAATTGGGCCTCGAGTGTAGTAGACGTGACTAATTAAAAAAAATAAAACTTATTAGAAGCATAATTATCAATTATCAAATATTATTCATTTGTGATCACTTATTTATAAACATTAATCATTTCAGTATTAAAAAAAAAACATGCATAATTTTTTATTGACAAATTAAAAAAGAAATCTACATTGATAGATGTTGAACCTTAGAATAGCCAAAATCACAAATCTTAATACGTCTTCCATCCAATAATGTGTTCTCGAACTTTAAGTCTCGGTGACATATTTCCTACAAAAGAAAGACAATTAATCAATTATATTATCATATATATTGAAATTTGAAACAAACAATATTTCATTAATTACCATGTCATGACAATGACTAACCCCTGAAATGAGTTGTTGGAAGAAATAAAGAGCCTAAAATATGTGCAAGTTGCAACAGAGTTAACAAATTCATAGTTGTTTTTAGTAAATATGACATAAATATAGAAATATAGAGCAATACATTAGTACACTTTATAACAAATTTAAATATAATTTATCAACCAAAAAAAAAGACAAATTTAAATAGAAGAGTCTTATGTGTGAATCTATAGCGAACCTCATCTTCACTTAATTTACCCTGATTACGAACATAATCAAATAAATCTCCATTAGCTGCATACTCCATAACTATTGCAATATGTGTTGGAGTCAAAATCACCTGCAAAGTAATTCACATTTATTTTTTTAAAAAATTAAACAAGCAACTTATACTATTATATATACAATGTAAAAACGAAGCAAATATTTACGACTATAATATGGCATAAACATGTTTACCTCCTTGAACTGAATAATATTTGGATGACGAAGAGATCTATGGTTTATGATTTCCCTTTCCACCCTTTCATCAATCTATAAAAAATATATATTTATTTCAAAATTAATAAATACAAAAGAAATCATTCACAAGCCGAGACATAATTGTGTAACAAAAACTAGATTTAATTTTTCTTTTTTGCCTCTACAAATATACAAGATTTTCTTTTACTATTTTGTTTATTTTAGCTCTTACAATATAGGAGAATTTTGATTTTTTTTGTTTGTTTTAATTCTAGTGTCTAAAGGAATCAGTCTCCAAAATTTAAAATTTAGTTAGAATATAAGTAAAGTTTAACAACAACAAAATTATTATAATCAAGATTTAAATCCAAGCTCTCCGGAATTTAATAAAACTCATTAATCACTTAAACTCTGATAATTTTGATTTTAGTGTTGTTGTTGTCATAATAAAATAAATCTATGTTTGTTCATGTTGATTATAGTTCTGCAACATGTAAATTACCTGATTTTAATCTCAAAAATATGGATCATATAAGTATTAATTCCAACATAAATATATATACCTGATCAGAGACAACAACTAAAACAATAAGAATAAAAGCAACTATTTTTTTTCTATATTTTAGGAATAAATAGAAAAATATTGAGAATAAAAAATAAAAATATAATATATTTATGAGTGATATATTTCACCATACCGTTTGATCTCTTGAGATGTATTTGACGGCAAAGAGGGCTTTAGTCTCTTTGTGGCGTATAAGCTTTACAATTGCATAATTTCCATCCCCAATATCCTTCACTTCCTCATAATTCTCCATTCCCTTCTTTTTGTTCTTAACAACTCCAAGATAAACAAACTGCAAAATAAGTACTTCTTGTTTGGACTAAAATAAATACATCACTACTAAAATTACACATATTGTATGTATTTCAATTAGGATATTTGTCTGCAAATAAATTTATTTGATGGGCGTGACTTTTGAGACATTCAATGGTAATTAATTGAGGTTGGGTTAATCTTTATGAGTGCGATTGAATGCTATGCAAATTTTGTGAAAAATCTTACTCTATCGGTGACAAAATATTACTACCAAAATATATTTTTTATTCTTTTAATAAATAAATATTTCTTTCAAAAATTAAAATCTGAAAAAAAAAAAAAGATAGATAATTTTGATCTCTCATTTGTTCCCTTATATTAAGAGAAATATAGAGACACAATTTTTATATGCGTAGAATTTATAAAATAATTTTTGTGTTGTTTGTGTCTCTAACTCTTTTTTATTATGAGGAAAAAAGTCGAGAGAATAAAATAAGAAAATACGTATCCAATATTTTATAATGTATTTTAGAGAGAAATATTGTCTTTTATTCTTACGACTTCTTACATGGCCCGAGCGTTGCATGGACTACATAAAAAAATAGTAATACCTCTATTTATATTTTAAAAATATGGTATAGAACTGTATTTTGAAAATGTAGATCGAAAGTGTTTGTTAAATAGATCTAGCTTTTGGAATTTTGTTGGGTGAAATGCTTAACATTAACTGGTTTTTTTATAAAAAAAAATTCAAACAATAATACCTTTGTACCTAAATTTAGAATCTCCGACTAATCACTGAGTATTAAATTGACAATAGTAAATAATTTTATTGATGATTAATAATGTTTTTTCAAAAAAATCAATGTTACTTCGGTTTCTAAATATAAAACTTTATTTGAATTTTTAATTGTATTAATTATTTATTAACATATTTTTAATTAATTTGTATTTTTTTCTGCAATCAATAATAAATATTAATATAATAAAAACATTAATTAGTATTCTCTCTTTAAAGATAAATATGTCAAAACAATATCAATTATTAATAAATTTAATATTATTATTCACATCAAATTAATTATATTAATTTGATCAACATAATCCTATATTTAAAGATAAAGATAGTAACATTTTTATTAACTATTATTTAAAGCACAAGTTATATCAATAATAAGACAAACTAAAAATAAAGGTAATCTAACATGAACACGCCACACAAATATGAAAGTCCCCTCAACCTAAATACACACAAGCACTAAAAGCCTAAACAATCAAGAGGATTGTTCCACGTTGAAGTATTTGACTTAAGATTTAAACCACCACTAAAATAAATTTTCAATACGCTTGAGTAAAAGACTCAAAATACAATCCAACTAAATAAATTTTCAATACGCTTGAGTAAAAATTGTAATGTTTCGAGCCCTCCAAATAGACTATATATACAATCCAACTAAATGATAATGAACTTATCAGTTTTTTTCCTCTCAAATACAAAGCAGAAAAAAATTGCACATATATATATATATATATATCAAACAAATTCGTAACTAAAATCCAAATTGGGTCAAAGCTATCCATTAAATAGATAGCTTTGACTAAAATTTCTTTTTTTATAAGTAAGTATAATTTTATAAAGTTATTAATAAACAATTAGAAGAAAAAAAAAAGTTAAAAAATTATCACTTGATTGATATATCTATCGGTATTGTTTTGACATTTTCAACCTTTACTACAACTACAAATAAAACATATTTAGCAATAAAAATTATCAATACATGACTCATAAATAAAATTGATGATGAATTTCTTGCAAACAATTTAGTTGTTTATATTGAATAAGTCATCGCTAGTTATTATAGATTCAAACATGAAATAACTTGACTCTTTAAAGTATTGTCGAGTGTTACTTTTTTAAATAACTATTGTAGTTTTTTATTTTCTTTATTACAATTTTAATTCACATATTATATATATAATTAAAAATTATTATGAATTTTTCTTTCATTGGTTAAGTTTAATATAATAATTTAAAAAAAATATTGACTACTTCATTGAAATTAGGCTAGTTTAGCCACTAGTTTAAACTATCTTGAAAATTATAACCTTAGTCTTATAGATATCAAACATGCTGCAATTATATTGTGTTGCTTTTAAATCTTCATTGCCAACAAATGAAGATTGTGGTGTAAAACTTCCAAACATTTTTAGATGCGGTCTAAAATGCATAGGCAACAATCTTTTATAAATTCTAAATGAAGATATAATGAATTGAAGAATATATAATATTGGCAATACGTAAAAATTGTTTTTTGTATCATTTTCTTGACACAATGCTTAGTCGATGACAATTTTGGTACGACCTAAAGTAAAATGTACTGTAATGATTGATGCGATTGCAAACACTTTTGTTCTTTGTCTTTGATTCTTGATATCCCTTGTGCTTTTTAAGAGGAATTTAAGATTGTCATGTTTGCAGTTTTGTGACTCAAGGCATAATATCTGGTTAGAATATGATGTTTTGTGTTTTTGTGGTTGTCTTTTTCATTCTTTGAATTGATTACTTTGAAGTTTACACAACAAATAGTGCAAATATATGAAGTTACTTTCTTTCGTACAAATTGAAATTGTTTGTAATTTACTTCTAAATGTTTCACACGGTGGAATACTATTTCATCATTTATTGGTCCAAATTTTTTTTGTCAATGATTTGAGTTATTTTTCTTTCGATTTTACTAATTTTGCCTTCGTTTTTGTTATTTTATTAATTAGATTTGTGTCTCTGTTAATTTTATTTTTTTCTTTAGTAAAAATTGTCAGTAGTTTTTCAATTTAGATTAGTAGTGTCAACTTGATAGGGAAGACTATCTTTCTACGACTTTACTTACTTATTTAGTGTAAAAAAATTGATGAAAATCGATTCTCACGTATGAAATTATAATTATTTATAAATTAGCTATATGAGGGGATAAAAGTTAAAAAAGGACACAATTAATTAATAAAAAAATATCAACATTTACATTTAAATTTGTATGTAGAAGATAAAACAACATAACTATTAATTTTATTTTTTTTTGTCATGAAATAAAATTAATTTTTATAAGGTCAAATAAAAATAAAATTCCCTAGATTTGATACCATATAATATATTATTAAGCTGATATTATACTATTTCGACATTAAAAAAACTGAATATTCTTTCGACATTATTTAGATAAGAAGGTAATAGGTAATAAAACAAATATTTATAATTTATATAAATAAGAATTATCATTTTTGGTTAAAAGTAAAAAAGTAAAGCTCCAATAGAAAATATACATTAGAATTAAAATTAACATGTAACTCAAAGTTCATATTTTTGAAAGAAAAATTCAAATTAAGTGATTATTATATTTCTAAATGAGACAAAGAGATAAGTTAAAAAATCTAAAATTATACCAAATTAATTTCCAAAAATATATTCACAAATTTAAAATATTAAACGTAATATTTAAAATATTATTACTTTTATATTCTTTTTTTTGGTAGACCACATTTCCATTTCAATGTTGCCTTTTTATGGATAATTACGCAATATATGAGTTCATACCATAAAGGCCTAAATTATACTGGGTTGGTAAAAATATAAATATTGTATTGGATATTTGGGTTTGCGTCCATCTAAAGTATCAAGTCAAAACAAAACTTGCTAGTTAATTTATTATATATTTAAAATAAATAAAAATTAGTCAATAATAAAGAATCAATCTCCAAATTATTTATAATGAGTAATAATGAAGATTCAACATACTAACTGAATTTATACAAAAAATACTGACTGAATAAATATTTGACCTTTTATTAGTAAAAAATATATTTGACCTTTTAATTAATTATATTTTTTTGTATAATTAGTAGGGTTGTTTATAATTCTTGTTGAAATCACATTAGTGGAGGTTGTTGATATTATTATTATTATTATTATTATTATTATTATTATTATTATTTAAATAATAAATATGAATTAGATGAGAATTATAACGATTGTGGGATGGCACTTTGAATT
>JBBPBQ010020323.1:5184981-5237736 GCA_037974755.1 Cicer yamashitae | reverse complement strand
ATTACAAAAAGTAAGGTTATATAACATATATAAAAATATTTAATTTATATATACTATTAACGTAATAAATTTTTATAATATCAATTAATTTAATTATATTGTTAATAATATTTAACTTTTTATATATTTATTTTTTAAAAGTACAAAAAATAAATATATTTTTTAAAATATTTTTTATATAATTATTAACTTATAAATTTATAATTTTCTCAATTATTATAACCATAAAAAATACATTTTATGTTATAAAAAATTACTTAATAACATTTTCTTAAAATTACACTACATATAAATAATTGTAATTAACGGCCGTATAAATTTTTTTACGGTGATTCTATAGATTGAAATTAAACTAAATTATGTAAACCTTACCTTATTCATTTTTTGTATGACCACCAAAAAAAACTTTTTCTTTTTAATAATGTATAACAAAAGAGCTTCTTCTTTTAATTTATTTTTGACAGTCCTTAGTTTCTTGATTCTTCAACAACGTTAATTACTATTATAGTCTTTGTTATTGTGTTGAGTTTCCTTTCTCTTCTCGTAACGCGTTGTGTTGTGTTGGGTTCTCTCTCTCTTTCCCACACATCCACTCTTCAATTCAATCTAACCCATCACCGCCATGTCCTTCAATTCCCGATCCATTTCCTCCTTCATCTTATTCCTCTTCCTCTTCTTTTCTTCAACCCTCGCTTCCGACTCAGATCACAAGGTAATAACAATAATAATTCCCTAATTGTTTTTTCAAACCCCCTTTTTTACTTTCTTTCCGATCTCACATTTCGATCTACTTTTTTCTTTCCTCAATTCTCATTCCGATCTACCTAGCTTTTACTACCACTCAATTTTAATCTCTTAGCTTCTGATTTTTGTTTCGGAAATTGCTGCTTTTATATAACGTAATCATGGTTCTTTGTGTACTTGTGTTTTTAACTGTTAGATTAGATCTTAATTAGGTTTTTGCTTCTGCTTCTGCAATGTAGGGGTTCACTGTTTAATGCTTAACATTTTTTCCTTGTGTATGAGATTCAATAATTTAGCTTCTTATTCAACAATTTATATTTATCAAGAGTTGCTTTTTACTGCTATTTATCTGTCGGCAATCTTTTTATGTGGAGCACTGTAAATCCTGTTTATTTACTTTTTATTTTTTGGTTACAAGTTTCTACAAAAGTGATTTTCACAATTGTTGGTTCTCTCTGTTGTCTGTTGGCAATTATGGAAAAGTTCAAATGGGAAACATTGATTTGAAAACAAAGAGTGTGTAGGATTCTCTTTGCATCAGACGATTGTGTGCCGAATTCTGCAGTTTCGTACCAAGTTTTTAAATCTTGGATTAGTTTGATTGACTTAGATATATGTGTTTGAAGCCCTTGAGTTTGTGTTAAGATCTGGACATCATCTTATGTGTTATGTTTATTACTTCATCTAACTCAATATTAACAGGTTATCTGAATACCTTTAGTGCATTCAACTTTGGATTTTGATTTTTTTAGCTAATTAGACTGACTTGATTTGGGCATCCATTGTGTCATCGAATTACATGTTTACATTAAGGTTTTAAATATTAAACTTCACACTATGCTTTGCTAATCTAGGGTGGTATAATTTATGTAGCACAAACCTCTCAGATTGAAGACATGTCCGGTGTCCGACATTGACACAGTCACATGTGGTTGTATTCAATCATTTCGATTTTCTAAAACTATTACAGGTGCCTACGTGTTAGTGTCATGTCTATGTCTGTGTCACTGCTTCATAGGTTATCATTTTTGTTTCAGAAACCAGCCATAAATTAAACAGTTGATTGTCATACAGAGAACTGAACTTAAATTGTAAATCAAATTGCTAACTTAATGGTTGTTTTATGATTCCTTTACTTCATTGCAGTATCAACGAGATGACCAAGTTAACCTTTGGGTGAACAAAGTTGGTCCCTATAACAATCCACAAGAAACATACAACTATTACAGCCTCCCATTTTGCCATCCATCTAGTAGTGCTACTGCTGCACACAAATGGGGTGGTCTTGGCGAGGTCCTGGGTGGCAATGAACTCATCGATAGTCAAATCGAGATAAAGTTTCTAAGTATGAAGGCTTATCTTGTACTATTTATTTCATAGAATTCATATAAGGGATGTCAAAAAACAAACCAGCTTTAATGAATATTCTTTTCTTTCAGAAAATGTGGATAAGACTGTCTTTTGCCAGATAGATCTTGATGATGCAAAGGCTAAACAGTTCAAGGATGCAATAGAGAATAATTACTGGTTTGAATTTTTCATGGGTATGTTTTGTATTGTTTCTTGCAGTTGTTATTCTTAGAAATTATATAATGATTGTACTTTCAAGAAATGTTGAAATCTAGCAAAAAGTTTTTCTTTGGCCGGTACACTAACATGAACGATAGCAGTCACACCCCAAAAATAATAGAAACAACCAGAAAACACTTAAAACTAAGAAACACACATTGGGGAAAAAACACACATTTGACTTAGTACAAACCATAGAGGTTGATGTAAATAATATTTCCATTTAGAGGAAACATCCCCTTTCCTGTTATCTTTGCTATCCAATTGAATGGATTATTTTAAAATCATAGAATCTGACATCAGGGAGATCCCACTAGAAGAGGCTAGCCAGTAGTTATAGGTCTTGCAATTTTCCAATCAATCGCAGAGAAGACTAAACAAGCCATGAAGTGGTCTTGACTTAAGAATCAGTTTAAGACTTATGGGAACAGAGGATTTATCATGTGCTAACTGAAGTCTATACTATAATACTCGGGCCACTGGAGCAAGACAGACACTACCTGGATCTGGGCCTGGATGTCACTATCTCATTCAAACACATTGATAGTTTACTGTCGATAGTTGATAACGACACCAATGTTTGTCAAAGACTTGTAATTTCCTGGAAGTTTGATTTTTTCTTGTACTTGTGAAAATTGCTTGAAGATGTTGAAATTCCTAGTTTAATGCTACTAGATTAAGTTATTGGACCTTTGCATCAGCATTTACTGCTTTTTGTGCATTGAACTTGGATGAAATGATTTCTAGATTACTTTGAATTTAAGAGATGAACTAGGCCTTATTCTTGAGGCTATAGTGCTGGAAAAAAATGATATTAAAATAATAGATAGAAATGAGTTAAAAGTTTATAGCACATCATGGTAGGCATTCTCAGGTGGTTTACAGCTAACTTAAATCATGTGCATTCTTTTTCTATGTTCTTTTTCATCCTAGACTAATAAGTTTTAATGAAAATAAATTGCATATTCTGGTTACTCGTGTCAATTGGGAACAAATTCATAAGTAGCTAGGTTGTTATTTTCATTACAAATGATTATTGATGTATACATGTCTACATGATGGTATTTATCTATGCTTTTGATAGAAAGAAGTACAAAGTTACAGATTTTTTATGTGAAGTTGTTTCTAAGTATTCTAGAATGCCTTAGTGAGTGTTAGTTTTCAGTATTATAAGTTTATCACCTCTACCTAGAACTGAGAAGTAAGGAAGTAAGAATTCTGTGTGAAGTCATTGATAAAGCATTTTCAAATTTAACAATCGAGTGTTTAGTAATTGATGTTATCCTGTCTTTATTTTCATAATGTCATGAGTGAGGGTTTGTTCAGCTGGTTGATCCTCATTGATTGCTTTAAATTTAATAATTCCTAGTTTTTCTTTCCTTTTTGTGCTGAGTAACTCACTTGCTTTTTTTTTTTGTTATTTCTTTTGGCCTGCTCTGCGATGCACTAAATACAAATTCAGATGATCTGCCTTTGTGGGGTATGCCTAGAACTGCCTCTTCCTCTTTCTCTTTATTTATTGTAATATTGTATTTCATTTGTTCATCATTACAAAAGATACTTCATTTTTTCATGTTTAAGGATATGTTGGTGAGCTACATCCTGATAAGAATAGTGATAATGACAAGCATGTCCTTTACACACACAAGAATATTATTGTTAAATACAATAAAGATCAGGTCAGAAGTTATTTACATATCTTACCCTATCTTATGAGAGGTTTTGGGATCCACAAAGTTTCATATTCAGGACTCTTTTCTTGCAGATCATTCATGTTAATCTCACTCAGGATATCCCAAAGCCTTTGGAGGCAGGAAAACATTTGGACATGACTTATTCTGTCAAATGGGTTCCTACTAATGTCACTTTTGGACGCCGCTTTGATGTCTACCTGGACTATCCTTTCTTTGAGCATCAGGTACAGCTTTGTTTTTAATATTGAAATATTTATGTTTGGTTAATTGCTGTGTGTTAGCCATCTTGATCCTGCCATAGCTCTGTGACTGAGAATTTTGCTCCTCCTTTTGTCTCCCAGATTCACTGGTTCTCCATTTTCAACTCTTTCATGATGGTCATCTTCCTTACTGGATTGGTATCAATGATATTAATGCGAACTCTGAGAAACGATTATGCAAAATATGCTCGGGAAGATGATGATTTGGAATCTCTGGTGATGGTTTTGTTATCTATCTGTTCTTAATTAGGGAAATATGAATTCTTTCTTCCTAGAAAATTATTTGTTTTTTCTAATCATCAAATTTTGGTCATTGCATACATGCTTACAGGAGAGAGACGTTAGTGAAGAATCTGGCTGGAAACTTGTGCATGGTGATGTTTTTCGGCCTCCTCGCAGCTTAGTTATTCTTTCAGCTGTAGTTGGCACAGGGGCTCAGCTAGCATTGCTGGTTCTTCTTGTCATCTTGCTAGCTATTATAGGGATGTTGTATGTTGGGTATGTGCATAACCTTCAACTGACTGCAACATCAGTCTAAATAATGAATTCAATGATATTGTAGCGCATGGCAATTCCTGTTTGCATATCTCACCTCAGTTATTTTTGCGCTGTTTTAGATTTTTGTAGTGGACTTCATAATGTTTGACTCTTAATTGTGTGTCTCAGGCGAGGAGCCATTGTCACAACCTTCATTGTTTGTTATGCTCTTACATCGTTCATTTCTGGTTATGTGAGTGGGGGAATGTACTCACGAAATGGGGGTACGGATCTCATTGAAGTTTTTGTGTGGCTTTGTCTCAGTCCTCTCTCTCTCTCTCTCTGATTTTGAATGACTGTATAACTATTTTCATTTGTTTGTTAGGTAAAAGCTGGATTAAGTCCATGATCCTTACAGCTTCTTTGTTCCCATTCATGTGCTTTGGAATTGGATTTGTCTTGAATACTATTGCTATATTCTATGGGTCTCTAGCAGCTATTCCATTTGGCACAATGGTGGTTGTATTTGTCATTTGGGCTTTTATCTCTTTTCCTCTAGCACTTCTTGGCACAGTTGTTGGAAGAAACTGGAGTGGTGCTCCAAATAATCCATGCCGTGTAAAAACTATTCCTCGTCCCATTCCTGAGAAGAAGTGGTACCTCACACCTTCAGTGGTTTCTCTGATGGGAGGACTTCTTCCCTTTGGCAGCATATTTATTGAAATGTATTTTGTATTTACTTCCTTCTGGAATTACAAGGTGAATTTCAGCACCATGACTTGTTTTAATTATAAAGTTCCTATTATTTGTTGGTTTTATCATAAAAGCTACTTGCGCCTTATCAAGGAAGATGATCCTTGATAATGGTCCCTTTGAAGTAAACATTTTTATTTAAGTTGAGACTGAGTGAGCACACGCTGTTGGCTTATATTTTTTTCCTCCTTTGTGACAAACAGGTGTACTATGTATACGGCTTTATGCTACTGGTTTTTCTGATTCTCACCATTGTTACTGTTTGTGTGACAATTGTGGGGACATACTTTTTGTTAAATGCCGAGAACTACCACTGGCAATGGACTTCTTTCTTTTCAGCCGCCTCAACATCAGTTTATGTGTATTTGTACTCAATATATTATTACTACGTGAAGACGAAGATGTCAGGGTTCTTCCAAACCAGCTTCTATTTTGGATACACTTTGATGTTTTCTCTTGGACTAGGAATTCTATGCGGTAAGTCTCCAGTTTCACTGTACATTTTCATCCTGTAGAATGTGATTAGATATCTTATCATCTGCTGCTGAATAAATGCTTTTGCTTTTATCACCTGAACTGTGTTGAACTTTTTCTTCTGAAATGTGCAGGAGCTGTAGGTTTTCTTGGTTCAAATTTGTTCGTGAGGAGGATCTACAGAAACATTAAGTGCGATTAGGGTTTTCCGAGTCAGACCTGAGCACTTCCATAGGTTTGTTTGTTGATGGAGACAATAAATTCTTGGAGGAAGCCTCTGGTCATGTATGGGGAACTTAACAATGTTTACAGGTAGTAGATTCACAGGGTCTTGCAAATGAGGGTGTATTCTTTTTCTACATTGGGGAAGCCCTGAGATTTTTTTCCCCGGCTGTAATTGACTGTCTTTATAATTTTAGAGTTAGTATAATATCCAAGACTCTCGCTGTTACTGTTACTGTTACATAATTAGGGGCCCCATTGAAGGACTGATGTCTAATTCCCCAACATTGTTTCAAAGTTTCAACTATCCAATGTATGTAAAGAGGGGAAGAAGTCTGAAAAATGAATTTTGTATGAAGATCTGAATATCATTCTTATCTGCCTCCTTCATGTTTAAATTTTCAACTATTGCTTGCTTCATATTTAATTTACCTTTTAGTTTTTTCTTTAGGCTTTAAAAATATTTTAAATGTCAATTTTGAAGAGTCAAAGACAATGTGGATGGAATCTGAACCACTATGAATCTTATGTATGCAGCACCTTAGGTTATATTAGTGGGTTTGGCAGATAACAGTTGTAATTAGGTATACAATTGATGCGGCTGTCCTTCATGACAGTGTACCATTTTTTTCATAGTGCCATAATTAATTGTTTGAAATTGGGACAGATATCTTGCTTGGAGAATCTTATAATCCTTGTTCCTCACCTCTTTCTGTCTCTAGAACCATTTTGGTAGAAAAAGCTCATGTGCTTTAAATAAATCTATTTACAAATGAGCCAGAAATTTCAATCAATTTTTTCACGGGACAAATTTTGTTGGCTCTGAAAACTTGTGGATTGAAGATTGTGCCTACCACAATCACCAACCAGTTGTAATAACTGGATATGATAAAAAAAACCTGTAAAATGCTGCCACGTGGCAGATAGGATTCCATGCTACTTGTGTTGCTGTGAACACAGTTTCCACACTCCCCAAACCACACATAAAACACCCCCCACACTCAAGTTATCCTCAACACAAACAGTTTCTGGTCTCTGCCTTGGTTGCTATTTACTCTTATTCCATCTTCTACACACTTTTGCACCACCACTAAAACCATGGCCACCATGACACCAACCCTCTCAGGAACCATGGCGAGCGCCTCCTTTGTCCGGAGACAGCCAACTAGCACAAGCCTAAGGGCATTCCCTAACTCGGGTCAGGCTCTATTCGGTGTGAAAGCTGGACGTGGAAGTCGTGTAACTGCGATGGCCACTTACAAGATAAAACTCATCACTCCAGAGGGAACTAAAGAGTTTCAATGCCCAGATGAAGAAATCATTCTTGACACAGCAGAGTTAGAAAACATTGACCTTCCTTACTCATGCAGGGCTGGTGCTTGCTCTTCATGTGTTGGAAAAGTTATAGAAGGGAAAGTTGATCAAACAGATAATAGTTTCCTTGATGATGATCAAATAAATGCTGGGTTTATTCTCACGTGTGTTGCTTACCCTCGTTCAGATGTTGTTATTGAGACACACAAGGAGGAAGAACTCTCTTCTTAAACACGAAATTTATGTGTGTGTGCGCATGCGCACATTTTTCTATAAATTAATATATTTATGGAATTGCTTCTAGCCTTACTTTATCTAGTTGTTCTATGTTGTGTTTTGATTTTGTTTACGTTTTTGTCAAGAATGATTTTGTTCGTTTATGTAGTTGTATGATAAGTGAAAAGTTGTAGCTTTAATCTCTTTCGTTTTTATTCTTTTCTTCCCCCTTTGCTGCGGCTAATATAAGAAAATTGATATTGGCTTCATGCATAGATGATTTTGGCGGTAGTGTAGCCCTAGAAAGCTTTAGTTTTATTTCTTAAAGAATCAGTAAAACCGACACATATTAATATGGAAAAAAAAGGAGTATCTCATTTAAATTCGCAGCTCATAATATCAAATTTCCGAGCATAGTTATATTTACGAAACAAAAGCTCGTGTGTTTATTAGTGTATATAGCACATTCTCTAACTATAAGATACTTTTAATTAACGGTCAAAGAAGCATATCTATAAGAAGCATGGAAATGCCAGAATTTTTTGGGTCAAATAAGGGAGAAAACTTAGTCTAGAGAAATTGTTACGTACCATTATAAATTCTACCTATTACAGTATCAATCAAGACACTCCATTTTCACTAATGTTGTACATACAATATATCTATCATAAGGTATGTATTTGGTGACAATTTGGTTTTTTTTTAATTTTAAGAGATGAAGTTAAAATATGATTGAAAATAACTGTAAAATATTATTAGTATCATTTTAATAAATAATAATTCCTCTTGGAAACAAGAAAAAAATGAAAAAAAATTCTGCCTCTATTTTTTTAAAATTGCATCATCAAATTGTCATTGTGAAGAAAATCCGATCTTCGCTGAAAATGAATTCCTTTCCCCTGATAAATTATAACATTTATCTGTAAAAGAATTGTCATTAGTAATTATATATACTAGTATATAGAAGTTTGGTCAATTGGAAGCAAATAGTTAGAATATCTTATTTTATTATATACAAATAAAAAGTTATTCCAAAAAATTCTTAAAAAAACTTTCATGAAGACGTTAATAAATTACAAAGTAGAAATATTTAACGAACATACAAAAAAAGACGACTTATTACAATTTTATAATTTCAAACTCACTATATATATACACTCAATGCTCCTGGCTGTCCAGATTTAGCTGATTTCATGGTTTAAAGGTATGGAAGAAGAGTTCTAAAATTCTACAAGACTTTCATAAGCAGCATAATTTCACGCCCAAGGTAAAGTTATGATGTTCAAAATTCTTTCCAGATATGCTAACTGAAGTATAGGCCACACTTTTATTCTATATCAAAAGAAAATGTTAATCGACTAGTAATTGCGCAAAATTAGGGTTTTTAGTGAGAACAATTTCAACCGAAAGGGAATTTGAAAAAATACATCAGCAATATTATTAATAATAATCAAAATAATACACAGGGTTATTTTTCCGTCTTCAATAATACAACCGTGCAATAGTGCAATAACGCAAAGGCAACACACGAGAAGACCAATAGCAAGCTATTGGAATGTACTCTCCCCGGCCCATTGGACAACGTATTAGATATTAAACTGATAAAAACATCATCTTAGTTAAAAGGCCGATGCTTCACTTTTTATATCTGACATTTGTTGTGGTGTTTATCTTTCTCTCCAAGGTGGGACTCCTATGCAAGGTTTACATTTACCTTCTTTCCTTGCTCGCTTATATTTGTATGTTATTTTGGAAAAAGTCTCTTTCTTACTTAAATTAAAAGCACAAAGTCTCAATATGGCAGATTGTTGATCCCACTTGCTAATGTATGATGTATTTGAATCATCTATCATTTATACTTCCTATTGGTTCTAGACTTGTAGTACTTTCTTCTATCTATATTTTTTATGTTTGGAATTTTTGGATCTTTGCAAACCAAGAGTTCTACTCGTTGAGTTTGTATTTTGGTTTTAAAAATAAATAAAAAATTATGGAACTGTCCAACTAAATTATTCAATTTTTATGACAGGGTTTATTCATCCGACTCTTGTTGTGTTTGGTCTATATTTAGTCTGTCGATTCTATTGCAGCTGGAGTATCAGAGCTGACAATGGCTGGAGCGATCACTGTTGGGGGATAAAGTACTTCCCACCAGGTTTGTTTGTACTTTTCATCTTTTTTTCTATTTCTTTTTTTTATAGTGAGTGTTTCAGTTTTTGAGTTAGTTAGATTGTCTGTTATAGCTTTGTGATCAGTACTAGTAGCATATCATGTTATTTGGAGGCCTTAGTAACAGTTTGGATTGACATATTTGAGTTTATCTACTGACATAAGCACTTGTAAGACTGTTTGAGAGAGTTTATAGAAACAGTTTACAACATGTCCATAGTTGATTTCTACTTATTTTCCATGAGCTTTGCATGATAGCTTATGCAAACAATTGATAACTTATATAAAACAATTTGACTTTAATTTATCTTTTGTTCTAGAAATAGCTTATACTTAAGTACTTATACAATAAGTGTTTATGCTATAAGCGGTTAATTGTGCTGTTTATCCAAATAGACTGTAAGGTCAAGGTTGGGTTAAGATCCTTTCTATTAAATGGACACTTCCATTTGAAGAGAGATAGACACATAATAAAATAAAGTGTACATTAAATGGAGAAGATCTCAACTCATCAAGGTTGAGCTTATGATTTTGGATTCTTATATTGCATTAAAATTTTCACCTCTTTGAATATGACTATAGGACTTCGAGACTAGTGATATTAAGTCATGCTCAAAACAAGTAATTGGAGGCCTAATTTTGTCAAGGTTGGCTTATATGGTAGTGGAATTTGATGTTACATTGAAAATCTGATGATGAATCATCTTTTGATAATGACTTTAGTACTTCAAAATAATTTAGGCATAAGACAGCCATAGCAATAACAATCTAGTATGGTCAAGAAATTGTCCTATGTACATTAAAAGAGGGAGGTGCCCTTTTGGATATATGAACTTCAAATTCATTTTTTTTTCAATCAAAACTTAGAAATTCTTTTGAAAAATAATGCAGTGTACTTGAAGTTTGATCCACAATGTTTGAGTGGTTGAGATATGACTGAACCAATATGTTCAACATCTGCAGTGTTGTTTTTGAGACCGAAATTTGGCCAGCGGTGAAATATGGAAGGACAGTGTACACAGTTCGACAAAGAATTGGCCTGTTACTCATGAGAATGCAGAAGAGATATGGTTAGTTTATTGTGTATGCATTTTCGCATCGTTTCACTCAAGTGTTATTCTAGTCACTTATGAACTTAGCTCATGGACCCGTGAACCATGGTTTCCATTTTTGCGCAGGAAAGATAGAAACGGGTGGTGAGTTAACCGAAAAGGAGATCATTAGAGCTGAGAGAAACTCTGCTGTAGTAACAGAGTGAGGGAAATTCAAGTAAGTTTCATGATGCTAAAACTGCAAAATTGTAATAATCCTTAAATTTTCAAACCCTTTTATATAAGATGTTTAATTTCTATAGAAATATGTCACTAATCTATTTCCATGTGGGATACAACCACTGTCATTACTCAAAGTTGTAAAAATTTCTGATGCAAAACTACGTAAGAAAAACGGAAATGAAAGAGCTCTAAGAAAAGGATTTGAGAGAAGCTATGAAGCACAAACTCCGACACGGATACCTAACACAACAAGGACACAGACACATCAACCCTGCTAATATAAAAAACATAGGACACCAACATCGATACACATGTGATGGTTTTTCACCTTCGTTGATGTATCTACTATCCAAAAACTAAACATGTTGTAGTTAAATTTCATGTCTTTAAGTCCATCATTAATCATCATTGCTTTGACACATCTTTAAATCTTTGTAGATGTGTTTGAGATGTCTAAGGTTTGTTGAAGGGAAGAGAAACAAGTTTTATTTTTGGGACACTTATGTGTGATGTCGTACAAGTGTCGGACACAGTGACATGACTAATCTCAGAGGTGTCCGTGCTTCACAGGAGTGAAGGCTTACTACTATACAAGTAAGACTCGGCAACTCAGAAAATTGTGTTCTTTCCTAAACTCTTTGTTTTTTCTGTCTAGTTTTCCTTCATTTATCTTTCCCTTGACATTTCCTAATGGAAGTATATTCTTCAATCTACAATAGAGATGAAGTGCAACTTCTTGTCTAGGATTGTTATTTCACTTATGTCATTATTGCGCATTTTATGAAATTTGATTTGCAACATATAAAAATATGGAAGAAACTAAACGTTTTTTATATGAAATTCCATTCTGCGTATAATATCTTGGAATATTACTATCAGTTTCCTATCCTGAATTTTAAAATAAGGAATATTAGGACTTATAGAATTTATTATACCTACCTGGCAATCTTTTCATGGATTAAATGATGAAGGAATGCTAAATATGAGGAAGCACTCAGAAATTTGAGTCTGTCTTGGGAACAAGCCAGAACCTGAGGAAGCAGCAGTTGCAAATTATAATGCTGCTTATTGTTACTTTAAACCAGGTACATATGTTGGTTCAATTTACAAATTATATGTGCTACTTTTCACTACTTGAACATTGGTTTTTGATCATATTTTTTAGTGTATTCAGTCCCTATATTAATTGCTGAATAGATTTAACCCCCTGTATATATGTGAGTGACTAATTTGGGCCAATAACAAGTCAAAAGTAGTTGGCAAGGAGCAAGTAGACCAATTAAAAACTACACCATCTTAGATCCACAAAGTCCCACACTGACTAGAATATCAGACAGGTGAGTCTTTATAAATGTCCGACATGTAATTAGTAATAGAATTTTCCCAACTGTCGTTCCTGACAGTGTACTATTTTTCAGTTTGTTTTTTCCATGCTCTGGATTTTAGTGGACCACTAAACCAGTGTACTATGGTTTAAGATGCATATCCATTTAAAACATTAGCACATTTAATGTTCCTTATTTAAAGTGCCACATATGAACCTTGAACTCCTACAGTTAAACTTGCATCAGTTAGCTACTGAACTCCACAGCATGCTTTTATGTTTGGCACTGTCCTTCAATCTCATTCAAAATGAACAGAAATTAAAGTTCAGATAGGTATTATTAACGGCAGTACATCTAAATATGAAGAAAATAACTTGATTGACCAATCCAAAATTAAAAGCAAGTTTCTTACGAACAAAATACTTTCATAACTGAATCTTTGTTTAAAACTTAAAAGAAATTAAACTAGAATTGGTGGGGTGCGCCAGCCAATGCAATAGTGCAACGCAATGGCGACACGCAAGAGACCCAATAGCAAGCTATTGTAGTGGACTCTTCCCCTCAAAAAATAAATTTAATATCGTGTGATCCATTGGACCACATATCAGATATTAAACTGATAAGAACAGATACTACACTTGATCTTAGCCAAAAGGCCGAGAAAGGTATGAGTTGTAATGAGACTCAGAGTGCTTTTTATATCTGACATCTGCTGTGTTTCTCCTCTAGCTCTCCGAGGTGGGACTTCTTTGCAACAGCTTGGACTCAAGATTTCCCTTTCTAATTCCTTTCTTACTAAAACTGTGCAAAGTTTCAACACGGCATATTGTTGATCCCACTTGCTAGTTGCCAATCTATTAGATTTAATTTCCTTCCTATTGCATCTACTATTTTCTTCTTTCTACATTTTCACTCTGTTGAAAATTTAGGATTTTTGCAAACCAGAGGTTCTACTTGCTGAGATTGTATTTTGGTTTTCCAAATTAAAAAGTACAGAACAGTCCAACCCAACTGAATTATTTAATTTTTATGACAGGGTTTATTCATGCGATTCTTCTGTTTTTGGTCTATATTTAGTCTGTTGATGCTATTGCAGCTGGAGTATCAGCTGACAAGGCTGGAGTTTTCAATGTTGGGGATAAAGTACTTGCCACCAGGTTTGTTTCTACTCTTCATTTTTTTTTTCCTATAATGGAAGTTTCTTTTTTTGAGAAAATTAGATAGATGGTGTGGTATAGCTTTGTGATCAATACTAGGCACTAGCTATCATGTTTAAGATAGTTAGTTGGTTTGGAGGCCTTAGGACATGTTTGGATTGACTTATTTGAATTTGCCTACTGGCATAAACAATTGTGAGACTGTTTGAAAGAGTTTATGAAAACAACTTATGACATGCCCATAACCATAAGTTGATTTCATCTTATAGAAATAGTTTATACATAAGTTCTTATATGATAAGTGTTTACGCTATAATATAAGCGCTTAATTGTTTATCCAAATAATGCCTAAGGTCAAGGTTGAGCTTATGATTGTGGATTTTATATTGCACTCACCTCTTTGAATATGAGGATAGTACTTTGAGATTAGTGATATCATGTCATACCCAAAGTAGGTAGTTGGAGGCCTAACTTAGTCTAGGTTGGCTTATATGGTTGTGGAATTTGGTGTTACATTAAAAAACTGGCGAGGAATACATCTTCTGATTATGACTTTAGTACATCAAATTAATATAGGCATATGATAGCCATAGTAATAGCAATTTAGTATGATCAAGAAATTGTCCTATGTACATTAAATGAGGTGTCATTTTGTATATATGAACTTCAAATGTCTTTTGAAAAGTAAAACAATGTACTTTATGTTTGAGTGGTTGAGATATGACTAATATATGAACTTCAAACACTTTTATATAAGATGTTTTATCTTCTAAAAAAAGACATCACTACTGTATTTTCATATGGGATACAATACAACCACTGTCATTCCTCAAACTTGCAAAAATTTCATATGCAAAACTACACAAGGAAAAAAGAAATGAAAGAGCGTCGATAAAAAGATTCGATAGAAGACTTACTACTATAATGACTCAGCAACATGGCAGAAGCAAAACATTTTTATATTAAATTGTAATCTGCATTTAATAATATTTTGAATTATTACTATAAGTTTTGAATCCTGAATTTTAAAATAAGGAGTATTAATTAGGACTAAAAGAATTAATGATATCTGCCTGATATTCTTACCATGCACTCTTTTCATGGATTACATGCAGAAGGAATGTTAAATATGAGCAAGCATTAGAGAAATCTGAATCTGTTTTGGGAACAAAGCCATAACTTGAGGAAGCAGGAGTTGCAAGTTATAATGTTGCTTGTTGTTACTCAAAACTAAACCAGGTATATGTTTGTTCAATTTACAAATTATATGTGCTGCTTTTCACTACTTGAACATCGGTTCTGGATCATACTTTCTGAGTGTATTTGGTCCCTTTATTACTTGCTGAATATATTTAACCCCTCTATATATATGTGAGTGAGTAATTTGGTCCAATAACATGTCAAAAGTAGTTGGGGAGGACCAAGTAAACCATGTTCCAATTAAAAACTACATCACCTTGGATCCACTAAGTTCCTCATTGGCTAGAAGTGAGTGTTAAAAAAATGTCTGACATGCTAGTTAGTACGCCTCTGACACAAGGTGATGGAACAAGGCTTTGGCGCTGCATCATGTTGGCCTGCCAGCTTCAATTTGAGAGTTGAGTCATGGGATTTGAGCGAAATTTATCTAGCTGTTCTATGTTGTGTTTTATTTTGTTTAAGTTTTTGTGAAGAATGATTTTGCTAATGTTTTTGTAGAAGTATAATAATTGAGAAGTTGTAGCTTTAATCTCTTTCATTTTTATTATTTTATTCCCCCTTTGCTGCGACTGAATTGACATTGGTTGGAATATACAGAATGCGTAGATGATTTTGGCGGTAATTTAATGATAGAAAGCTCTGAGTTTTTTTTTGGTTATAAGTGTCTAGCATTTAAACTCACACATACTATTACAGAGAAAGAGGAGTTATCCCAGGTTAAAATAGGCCTAATATATTAAATATTCTTACATAGGTGTACTTACCGGTTCATAACTCGTGTTTATTAGTTAGTGTATATAACACATATTTGCTAATTATAAGATATGATTTTTACGGTACATTAAAAAATTAACATGTGTTGGAACTATCAAAATTAAATCATAAATAATTGAATGCATGTCATCTATTACCAAAACTCTTAATTTAGCCAATTTTAATAGATATTATAGTAATACATATGTGGACAAATTAAAGAAAAAATTTATAGTATCAATATACACTCTGTTTTTTATTGTACTATAGAACTTGTCAGATAAGATATTGGTCAAAGTTGGAATCAAAGTGTTAGAATATCTCTTATTATATACAAATAGATTGGATATAGCAGGCCATACTCACTAGTTCTAGGCCATACTCACTTAATTCAGCTTCACTTTCATCTAATCTTCTAGGATATAGTAGGCCATACTCACTAGTTCCTTTGATGTATCTCAAGATCCTTTTTGTTGCCAAGTAATGGGATACTTTTGGCTTTTCCATGTATCTACTAATCAGCCCTACACTATAGGATATGTCAGGTCTTGTATTACACAAGCACCTCAATGATCCTACCACTTGCTTGAGCTTGAACAATGTAGGATCAATCAACTCTTCATCTCCTTCCTTTGACAGTGTTAGCCCTGTTTCTGAAGGAATACTGGTGCTATTGCAGTCTTGCATGTTGAATCTCTTTAATATATCATTAACATACTTCTTTTGGTGCACGAATACTCAATTTCTCATGGTGACAAACTCAATTCCAAAGAAATAGAACAATATTCCCAAGTCTGACATTTCAAACTCTTCTTTCATTCTAGTTTTAAATTGGACTATCTCAGCTTCATCACATTCAGTTACTAATAGGTCATTAACATAAAGACATATTAGTAGTGTAGGTAGGGCAGCTGAGCTTTTAACATATACTCCATGCTCATTCACACATTTTTCAAACTGTTGTTCCAGGAGAAATCTGTCAATTCTTTTGTTCCAGGCCCTAGGAGCTTGCTTCAGGCCATACAAAGTTTTTCTTAGCCTGTATACATTGCCTTCTTTTCCCTTTATTTCATATCCTGGTGGTTGTCTTACATAGACTTCTTCATCTAATGGTCCATTGAAGAATGTTGACTTCACATCTAGTTGATGCATGGACCAGCCTTTGTAGCTAGACATTGACACTTCAAACCTTATAGTTTCAATCTTACAGAAGGTTGTCTAGTCCTACTGGATCGTCTCACTGGTTCTGGAGCTGATTGTGCTACTAGACCTGTTGTTTGATCATCATCATGATCAACTATCACTGCACTGCTTGAGCTGGCTGTGGCACCTATCTCCCAATTCCATCTTTTAGATTCATCCACTGGTATATCTCTGCTTATAATTAACCACTCTTCCTTTGTTTGGATCATAGAGCTTGTAGGCTCCAGTTGAGTCATAACCCAGCAACACCATCTGCTCAGCTCTATCATCCAGTTTCCTTCTATTTTGAGCAGACACATGTCTAAAACACAATAAGCCAAATATTTTTAGATGACTCACATTTGGTCCCTTACCAGACCAAGCTTCTTCTAATGTCTTAGTGTCACGTCTCTTAGTAGGGAATCTATTCCAGATATAGACAGAAGTTGGTACTGCTTCTCCCCAAAACTTATGAGATAGTTTCTTTCCCTTTAACATGCTCCTTGTCATGTTCAAGATGGTTCTATTTCTTCTCTCTGCAACACTATTATTTTGTGGTGTGTATGGTGCAGTGAACTCACGTATCATTCCTTCTTTTTCACAAAATTCATCAGCAAAATGTCCCAATTCTGACCGTTATAGCATTGAATCTCTTTCTTATTGAATTTCTTCTTACCTCCTTTGTTGCTATTTAATTTCTTGCTGTAATTGTCACCACTGTTTTGAATTACAATTTCAACAAATCTTAGCCAAAAGACCGAGAAAGGTATGAGATTGTATTTTTGTAAACCAGAGGTTCTACTTGTTGAGATTGTATTTTTGTTTTCCAAATTAAAATGTACATAACTGCCTAACCCAACTGATGTTAAAACTGCATAACTGTAATAATCCTTAAATTTTCAAACCGTTTTATATAAGATGTTTTATCTTCTATAACAAGATGTCACTATTGTATTTCCATGTGGATACAACACAACCACCGTTATTCCTAAAACTTCAAAAAAAATCAGATGCAAAACTACAAAAGGAAAAAAAATGTATCTATGACGCCTCTAATCAAAGGTGTGTCCGACATGGACGCGACCCGGGCACCTTGATTATATTCAATTAATTCATTTTTTTAAATTATTACCGGTATCGACTTGTTATTGTCAGTATCGTATCTGGTGTCCGTGTCAGTGTGTGTGTTTCATAGTGTCGTTATTGTGCATTTTATGAAGTTTGTTTTGCAACATATGGCGGAAACTAAATGTTTATATGAAATTTCAATCTGCATTTAATATCTTGGAATATTATTATTATTATTACTTTTGAATCCTAAATTAAAATAAGGAATATAAGGACTAAAAGAATTAATAATATCTGCCTGATATTCTTACCGTGCACTCTTTTCATAGATTTAATGTTGTTGGAATGCTAAATATGAGGAAGCACTTGAGTAATCTGAATCTGTTTTGGGGAACAAAGCCAAAACCCGAGGAAGCAGCAATTGCAAGTTATAATGCTGCTTGTTACTCTAAACCAGGTATATATGTTTGTTCAATTTACAAATTATGTGTTACTTTTCACTACTTGAACTTTGGTTTTGGATCATAATTTTTGTGTGTATTTAACCCCTATATTACTTGCTGAATAGATTTAACCACTCTGTATATGTGAGTGACTAATTGGGTCCAATATAACATGTTAAAAGAAGTTGGAGAAGACCAAGTAAACCATGTTCCATTGTAAAACTACACCATCTTGGATAGACTGGTGGCTGCATCATGTTGGCCTGCCCGATAGCATTTTTAGCCTTTACTTTGTTGTAAGTTGTTTCTTTGTTTCAGTTAGATCCAAGATATGTATGGTAAGCTTGAATTTTCGAGATTGTGCTTGATAATGATACTTGGACATGGTTTTAGTGTGTTGGACTCTTGCTTGTTTTATTACGAAGTGTTGGATATGTTAAAAGTCACGTGAAACTCTACCAACGATCAACGATACTCTTCAGAAGTATAAGTTAATCGTCCTCTTAGTCGTTACAATTGAGACGGTGATCTTATTGATGTGGGTTCGACAAGTTGAGTTTTGAAATATACATTCGTTTTCTCTTATTTTTATCGTCGTTACGATTGAGACGGTGACCTTATTGATGTGGGTTCGACAAGTTGAGTTTTGAAATACACATTCGTTTTCTCTTATTTTTATCGAACTGACATTGATCAGTCATTGTCTTAACCGTAAAGATGAGGAGAGACATTAACTTTTACTTTCAAAGATTGTCGTCGATAATAGTTAGAATTTCAGGTGGCTTTTAAGTGTTGGTTCACAGTGTGCCACCTAAGATAATACCCTTATATTTTAAAATTTTAATCATCCAAAAATTTGCATACAAACAAAACTTGACTGGCCCATATATTCTTGATAATTTAAAACAATATTTGGTGGGGCGCACCAAGCCAAAGCAGTAGTGCAAAGGCTTGTGAAGTATTGACACAACAATGCATTCAGTTATTTTGATAGCAATAATGTTGTTCATTTAGCTGGAATGTGTGCACAAATCGTGGAATATTTGGATCACAAACGCCTCATGTTCTAATGCTTTGTTAAGAGCTATAGTTTTGACCATGGGGTGTGTTCATGTGATTCATGTTCTAATATGCTTTGTTGAGCTATAGTCTGCCCAACTAAGATAATGTTCTTCTATTATGCTTAGGGCTTGTTTTGTATTGATGGAGTGTTCACTTATGGAGAGGATAAAGTCTAACTAAAATATATATTAAATTTACTAGAAAAAATTTAATTAAATACTACAAAAAGTAAACTTCAATAAATAAAAATTGAAATTTTAAACTAAAATTTTAAACTAAATTTGGTGGGGTGTGCCAGCCAATGCAATAGTGCAACGCAATGGCGACACTCAAGAGACCCAATAGCAAGCTATTGTAGTGGAATCTTCCCCTCAATAAATAAATTTAATATCATGTGATCCATTGGATCACATATCAGATATTAAACTGATAAGAACAGATACTACACTTGATCTTAGCCAAAAGGCCGAGAAAGGTATGAGTCTAACAACGGCTGGCCGCGTCTTTTATATCTGACATCTTCTGTGTTGCTTCTATAACTCCCCGAGGTGGGATTCTTCTGTAGCAGCTTGGACTCAACTTTACGCTTTCTTCCTTTCACACTTAAAACTGCCCAAAGATTCAACATGGAGGATTGTTAATTTATCATAATCATGTTTCATTTCCTTCCTATTGGTTCTACTGTTTTTCTTCTTTCTCTATTTTTTTCATTAGAAATTTAGGATCTCTGCGAACCAGGGGTTCTACTTGTTGAGATTGTATTTTAGTTTTCCAATTAAAAAAGTATAGAATTCTGCCCAACTGAGTTATTCAATTTTTATCACAGGGTTATTCATGTGATTCTCGTTGTGCTTGCTTGATGCTAAGGAAGATAATATATTTACTGTTGGAGCACTAAAACACATCTATATATCTCCAATGCAGTTATCTTGTATGTCAAATTAAGGTGATCACAATCGAAAACTAAGAGTTAAATAGATGCATAGTGTATTTATTCTTTGGCATAATGCATAATATTATTGGTAAGAGTACAAAGTAGTAGCAAACATACAAATATGAATGAGCAGGTTGTTACTTTCAGAATCTGTTCATGACCTATTTTTATGTGAGAAATTCATTTATGCTATTACATTATCCTACATACATTACAATGGAAACTTTTTTTGTCCCAATAGAAACTTTTTTTGTCCCAATATGTAGAACTTATACATGAGTGGGCCAAACATATTGAAGTGAATTGTGACTTTATTACGGAAAATGTTTTATCTGGTTGTAATAGTATTGTCACTAGTTATAATGATCGACTAACTGACACTCTCACTGAATCTCTCAGGTTTTCGGATTGAGTTTATTTGTTAAGTTTAGTGCATATAATTTACGATTTCTATATGCATTTTATCTACATCTCTACCATTTTATGAGCGACACTAAGAGAACAATGGTTATAAAACAATAATAATTCCACATTTCATCCACATAAATATTTTTAAATAGATAAATATTTTTAAGAAATGGCTGAAAAACAATCAACCATTATGGAGATATTTAGGTGTCCCTCACAACAACACTAAAAACATAAGTTTAATTTTTAAAATCAATAGTTATTACAATTCATAAATAATTAAATTAAATATTGACTAGTATTTCTCAAAATTGTGTATTTTAAGACTAAACTGATGAAGAATCAAAAATCATAAACTACTAGTAGAATCGAGAGTTTATCAACTTTTTTGGATTTATTTAAATTTGATAGTTTGTCAAAATATAATTTACGTGAAAATTAATTCGTTTTCATGACTTAGAATCATAAACTCATTAAGAATTTGAGAGTTAACTCGAAAACTTAAAAACTTTGATGCTGAAATCAACTATAAAATGGTGTGTGGGGATCGAATTTTATTAATAATGTACTTGAACCAAGATCTTAATCTATTATATTTATATTGCGAAAACTGAATCACAAAATATAAAGCTATTATGTAGAGATGACAACACAACTCACACCTGTAGATATCCACCCGAACACGTTCTAATTTGAACGGGAAAAATCTGTTATGATTGAGTGTTGATTTTTCTAAAAATTAAAATTTGGGAGTGGAAGTAGATTTGAGGGTGTTGATATCCATTTGCACTCGTTCCGCTAACATTATTATTATCATATTTAAAATTTATATACATATGCATATTTAATATATTTAATATTTTTAAAAATACTATAAATTTAATCTTCTCTCTATAAAAAAATGAGTTTTAATATTTTTTAACTTTATTATTGTATGATAATTATTATTTTACTACATTAATTATAATAAATATGATTTTTAAATTTATTATTTTATATATATGAATGGGTTTGAAGGGGAAAATTTGAACTCCAGAATAAAGATAAATTAAATTTCACAATATGAAACAAAGACAAATACATATTCCTCTCAATTAATCCCCATTCAATACCTACTATCATGTCAATTTCTTCTAATCTCTAATTTTAAGACAACCAAAACTTATACATTCTTGTAATTATTTTTATGTCAACCTTTTTCTACAGCCCATTTGGTTCTCTATCATCATAAATAAATAGCTTAAATGCATTTTTACTACTTTACTTTCTGCATACGAAAATATATTCCTCTAGGCTTTTCCACCGCTTTATTTGAGCTTATTTTTTAAGATATTAAATAGTGTGATATCAAATCAAGGTTGATGTCTGGCATGGGCGGAAAGAGAAGACCGGGTGTAACGGTGCTTTCAAATTTTATAAAAAAATATAAGTTATATATAATTAATTGTTACATGATTTTATGATAAGGTAATTATGATATAAATTTTATATAAAAATATAGTTAAATATCTATCAATTTAGTTCATAAATTTACTCATAAAAATATTGATTATATATTTAATTTTGAAATATTCAAAATTACAGTGATTGTATTACATATCTTTAAAATTAAAATAAAATTTTATTTTTATATAAATACCGGAATTTTAGTCAAGATCCCTTAGATTTTAATTACGAACTCCACTACTAATAAGATAATACTAAAACATTAGAAGAGGTTGAATAAAGTTTTATCATTCACAAAAATTTTGTGCAAAATCATGTTTTATATAAAACATTGAGCATAGTTCTGGAATCGGAATAACAAAATATAACTCCAGTTCAAATTATGATTCATTCGATCAATCAATTTAACTAAAGAATGCACTTCAAATGCCATTTATAAAATTGTCACATTTAGTAACTTATTATCTCATTATTCAATATTACACGTCAGAAGAAAAAAATACTAATTATAATATTTAGTAGTGGAGACAAATTTTAAAATATTACAAATGAGAGACTGTATTTTCGAAATTAAAAATGAGGAAATTCAAATCGTGAATTAGAAAAACAAAAACAAAAATAAAGTGACATAAAATGTATTTAACTCCAACCTAATTAATCTGCTCAACTTTAAAAAGATAGGAAAACTAGATTACTTCCCAGTGACATTTAACATTGACCACCGTTAAAGTGGCCTACGACGGTCGTGCTCATTTTTACCACAATTCAAACAAGTTTCTGTACACCGTATCTTCTTTCGTATTACCTTCAACCTCATCATTTCTCTCCAATTCCGAACAACATAACACAGCTTACAGATGAACAACATAATACAACACGATACCACTGTCGTTTTACTTTAGCAAGACAATATCCATGTAAAGTTGAACTAGAATTGGTGGGGTGCGCCAACCAATGCAATAGTGCAATACAATGGCGACACTCAAAGAGACCCAATAGCAAGCTATTGTAATGGACTCTTCCCCTCAATAAATAAATTTAATATCGTGTGATCCATTGGATCACATATCAGATATTAAACTGATAAGAACAGATACTACACTTGATCTTAGCCAAAAGGCCGAGAAAGGTATAAATTAAAATGAGGCTCAGAGCGCTTTTTATATCTGACATGCTTTCTGTTGTATCCTTGGCTTTCGATGTGGGTCTCTAATGCAGTTTTTAAATTCTTCGGTAATCCTAAATTTGACAAGTCATTCGTACAAAAAAGTCTACATTTTTTTCCTTTCTTATTTCATTGCCGCAAATAATGTTAGCGTTACCAGGGCTCATAATCTCAGTTAAAATATCAAAGCCTCTCTGGAAAGCCAATATATGAAGTATGAACAATGTAAATTGTATTGATAAGATGTCAAGATATAATCCAAGTTTACCTGAAACCAACACTTGTTGAGCTCGAGGAAGCAGATACAAAATCAAATAGCATTCAAATGTATCAGTTTAATGTGATTGATTGTAGCAATCAACTGCAAATTAATGTGGGCTTCTTATTTTTTGAAACAAACAATATTGGCATCTTATTATAAAAAAATAAATAATTCTCAACCTCAGTAATATCTCTCTTTTTCTTTTTGTATATTTTCTTTTTCATTTTTTACCCCTAAAGCTAGAGACTAATCCCCAAAATACCAAGATTATTCAAGGGGTTGATATTTTTAACAAGTATTCTACTATGCGCATTAGTTAAAAATCAAACCATGATTAAGGATCATGTTAGTTAAATAACAATTATTATTATTATAATTATTATTATTTTGTCTCATGCATGTTTTTCGTTTTGAATTTGCCAATTTTAGAATTGGAAAATCAAAAGAGAGAGAGAGTTTCAAACTTGCAATTCCATAGAGATTTCACACCATTTTCGGCCTAAAGAAACCTCTCTCTTCCTTCTTCTAATGGATGTGATGCTGTTGAACCATCCTCTATCTGAACGATTAGAATGGAAACATTGTTATGTCAATCTCAATACAGATAAAAACTTACATTACATTTAGTTTTCTTTTCTTTTTTATTTCTCATCATCGTTAGCTTCTTCTCTTTTCTCTCTTTTTGTTAAGGAAACTTGTGACCCAAGAAATAGTTGAAGATCTTAACTTGGTCAAAATTTTCTGTTTCTCAAACCATTATTATCATGCATCTATAATTTTATCTATAGTTTTTGAAATTACAAAGAAAAAAAGTTATGTAGAGTTTAGAAATCAAGAATATTTTTGAATTAGTTCTAAGGTTGAAAAATCAATGGATGGTCAAGGTGGTGGTGACAATCACCAAAAGTCTATTATTGAATGCAATAACAACAAAGAAACAGTTTTCTTACATGGTGATTTAGATCTATTGATCATAGAAGCAAAATCTCTTCCAAATTTGGATTTATCAACTGAAACAATTAGAAGATGTCTCACTATGGGAAACAGTTGCACCCCTCCTTTTGTTAAAGGACTCAAAACACACTCAGGAAAAGACAAGATCATAACAAGTGACCCTTATGTTTCTGTTTGTCTAGCTGGTGCAACCATAGCTCAAACAAGAGTTATTCCAAATTGTGAAAACCCTTTATGGGATGAACACTTTATTGTTCCTGTTGCACATCCTGTTCAAAAAGTTGAGTTTCTTGTGAAAGATAATGATATTCTTGGTGCTGAACTCATTGGTGTTGTGGAAATACCTGTTCAAAAGCTACTTCCTGGAAAGACTATCAATGATTGGTTTCCAATTATTGGTCAATATGGAAATTGTTTAAAACCTTATCCTGAGTTGCATATTTCTATTCAATATAAGCCTATTGGAGCTAATAGCTCTTCTGAGTATTTTAGAGATGATAATGGAAATGTTAACTTGGGTGTTCCTGGAACTTATTTTCCTCTTAGGAAAGGAGGGAATGTTACTTTATATCAAGATGCACATGTACCTGATGATATGCTACCTGAAATTCCACTTGAGGGTGGGAAAGTTTTTCAACATAGTAAATGTTGGGAGGATATATGTCATGCAATTTTGGAAGCTCATCATTTGATATATATTATTGGATGGTCAGTTTATCATCCTGTGAAGCTTGTTAGAGAGCCAACAAAACCATTGCCTTCTGGTGGAGAGCTTTCACTTGGAGAGTTGTTGAAATACAAGTCACAAGAAGGGTTAAGAGTGGTTGTGCTCATTTGGGATGATAGAACTTCACATGACAAGTTTCTTTTGAAAACGGTAATAATTCTCATTACATGATTTCTTAGTTGTCTTCTGTTTTTTTATGTCCCACATGCACATGCATGAGATAAGGTCTGAAAATGTGTTTATAAGTGATGGGTAATACTCGCCCTACAAATTGATTTGTAGGGCTGAGATAGGCTCAATTCAAAATTTAAGATGGTATTAGAGACTATCCAAGATTTATTGGGCCACCTGGTACCAAGTCACCACTATCGGGTCATGCAGATTACGCTCCAGATTTTCAGTTATGGGTGTGAGGGAGTCTGTTAAGCAGTCCCACATTTGATGAGATATGGCATGTCAATGTGTTTATAAATGGTGGTCAGTCCTCACCTTACAAAATGGTTTTGTATGGGTTTCATTAGGTCCAAATTCTAAGATTTAACTCCAATACTAAGATGCTAAGCTTTTAAAATTCTTAAAATTTAAGTTTTAGTATACAATTTCCTTCATGGTTTATTGTAGGCATAGCTGCATAACAAATTTGTATTCATGTACCAATGTATATAACATAGCAATAATTGATTTTTCTTGATTGCAGGATGGTGTCATGCAGACTCATGATGAAGAAACTAAAAAGTTTTTCAAACATTCCACTGTTCATTGTGTATTATCTCCACGTTATGCAAGCAATAAACTCAGTATTTTCAAGCAACAGGCATGTAGTTAGTTCCTTCCTAAATTAACTAATAATAATCACAGATAGATAAGATTTGTAAAATAGTACACCTATTTTTCCTTTTTATTTAGTAATAGTATAGTAACACTTTTAGTTGAATTTTTTGTCAAGGTTGTAGGAACTCTCTTTTCACATCACCAGAAATGTGTGCTTTTAGACACTCAAGGTTCTGGGAATAATCGAAAAATAACCGCTTTTATGGGTGGTTTGGATCTCTGCGATGGAAGATATGATACACCTGAGCATAGGCTTTTTCGCGATCTTGATACTATCTTTGAAAAAGATTATCATAATCCTACATTTCAAGTAAGTAGATACTGTAAACACAGAAAATTATCAAATATATGCACTAAGGAAAAGTGAAAAATATGATGGAAATTGACATAAGTACTGGTTTGTTGAAATTGTATGATGCAGTTAAATGCTTGTGCACCAAGGCAACCATGGCATGATTTACATTGCAAAGTTGAAGGTCCAGCAGCATATGATATATTGACTAATTTTGAACAAAGAACAAGGAAAGCCAAAAAATGGCGCGATTTTAGGCTCAGAAAAGTGACAAATTGGCATGATGATGCTTTGTTAAGACTAGATCGTATTTCGTGGATTGTTAAACCATCTTCTGGTCCTGATGGTGACAAATCTGTTCATGTAACCGAAGAAACCGATCCTGAGAATTGGCATGTGCAGGTATTACATTTACTTATTATGGATTAACCAGTATTATGTAAAGATTTTTTACACTGTCAAACAATTTTAATCGTCAAATCATTAAAAACGTTTGACTTTAATTAAAACTATTTTTGAAGTCATGTAAACAATAAATTGGGATTATTTGACGGTGTAAAAAGTTTTACACTTGCAGCATTTGAAATATATTATATATATTTGTTGATGGAATCTTATGACATGGACCATATGCTTCTTAATAAAATGCATTCATTAAAGATTATGAACAAGTATTAAATACAGGTATTTCGGTCCATAGATTCAGGATCAGTGAAGGGATTTCCAAAGGATTTTGACAAAGCAAAGACACAGGTGAGAACAAGATTGTAGGTGATGACCACTTATGCCTTGAGTGCTTGATTATTTTTTAACCTTATTTTCATTCACAAATATGCATTATGGTTTGGTTTCTAGTTATACTTAAAATAATTAAGTCTTTTATTTAACTTCTATTACTGTGAACTTTCTGCAGAATCTTTTATGTGGAAAAAATTTAAAAGTTGACCAAAGTATTCATGCTGCTTATGTAAAAGCGATTCGATCGGCTCAGCGATTCATATACATAGAGAATCAGTATTTTCTTGGCTCCTCTTATCATTGGCCTTCATATAAAAATGCAGGTAGATAAAGTTTTTGCAATGTTTCAATATCAATTTGATTTAGAACAACTTTCTCGAGTCCCAAGTTTTATATGGCATTTGAGTTTATCATTATGTTGCATACATTACTATAGTTTTTACAAGCACATATACACATGGATGATTTTATTTATTTATTATTTCTTATCTTCAACAGGGGCAAATCACTTGATTCCCATGGAGTTGGCTTTAAAAATCGCCAGCAAGATACGCGCAAACGAACGTTTTTCGGTGTATATAGTTATACCGATGTGGCCAGAAGGAGTTCCAACTAGTGCTTCTGTTCAAGAAATATTGTTCTGGCAGGTTAGACCATTTCCTAGTTTATGTTCCATTCTTGAAATTTTTTGTACATTTCATATTGTTGTCTAAATTAGAATGTTCTTATGTCATATTAAAGGGATAAGGTTTAAAAAAATGTTTATAAAGAGTGACGCGCATCACTTTACAAACTGGTTATTTATATATAGATATGACTGATAAAATTTGAATCTACTACAGGGACAAACAATGTCTATGATGTACAAGATTATTGCAGATGCACTTGCAAGAGCAGGTCTCTCTGAATGTTATCATCCACAAGATTATCTCAATTTTTACTGCCTCGGAAAGAGAGAACCTCAATTGCACCAAAGTGCATCACCACTACACCAATCATCCGAAAATCGTGCCTTGGTATGGTAACCAAATGTTAGCATTGTATCCAGTTTTGAGCTTGAACATTATGAATTTGAAAACATTTTCTAATTAGTAGTTAGTTGTTGATTAGAACATCAAGACCCACATTTAGATCGCTTATTTTCGCTCTTTCTTTAATCAGGCATCGGTTAAAAAATACAGGCGTTTTATGATTTATGTTCATGCCAAAGGAATGATAGTTGATGATGGATATGTAATCATTGGATCAGCAAATATTAATCAGAGATCAATGGATGGCTCAAGGGACACAGAAATAGCCATGGGAGCTTATCAACCAAAATACATATTAGCAGAAAATAACTCACTTCCACATGGCCAGGTTTGAAACTTGAATAACAAAACTTGAAAATGAGCATATTAATTCCCTATGAAGTTTGAGAGTAAATTCTCAATTTCTCCTTAGCTTGTTTTCTATATAGAATTTGTTGTCAACACATGATTTAGTTAGATATAGCCTGTGATAAAGATAGGAGTTTAATAACTATAGTGTAAAAAGTTTTACACAAATATTCAATTATGTTGCACAGTAATATAATTTTCTAAAGTGTATGTACAAATATCTATATGGTAAGATATGATTGAAAGTCTGCATCAATATTTTTTACATTAATGTGTTGACGTAGGTGTATGGATACCGAATGTCGCTTTGGGCGGAGCATCTTGGTGGCATTGATGACACTTTTGGTGAACCTCACAGCTTGGAATGTGTTAGACATGTAAACAGAATTGCAAAGAAAAATTGGAGCATTTATGTGTCTGAGGAAGGGTATCAAATGAGGGGACATTTGATGCAGTATCCAGTTCATGTTAGCAGGAATGGAAAAGTCAGTTCATTAGATGGTCATGAGTCATTTCCTGATGTTGGTGGCAAAATTCTTGGATCACATAATTCACTTCCGGATGCACTAACCACATGATTAACCAATTTTAATTATAATCATAACATTGTTGTCTTTTTTTTTAATAGTACATAATATGTTTAACATTATGGCGTGATCCTGATGCAGCTAAGTGATCACCTTTTGTATGTAAATTTCTATATTTGATAGTGTGAATAAACTCTACATTTATAGTATATAGATAAAGCTGACAAATGCAATATAGTTAGTTATGATCATAATATTTATCTATTGTATTCTCGATCCTACTTTATTTCCTATAACAATTGAGGGGATTTTCTTCTCTTTTTCTTATCAAAGATTCTGACTATGAAAAAAAAAAACATCACCAGAACCTAATAAAAAGGCTTCACTTGCTATTCAATTAATCTGCAGTTGGAAATTCATAGTGGCAATCTTAGCAAATAATGATAAACTGAATAGAACAGGAGATATTTTGAAAGGATTTAAATTAGAGTTGGTGGGGTGCACCAGCCTATGCAATAGTGCAACACAAAGGCGACACATGAAAGACCCAATAGCAAGCTATTGTAGTGGACTCTCCCCCTCAAGAAATAAATTTAATATCATGTGGCCCATTGGACCACATATCAGATATTAAACTGATTAGAACAGATACTACACTTGATCTTAGCCAAAAGGCCGAGAAAGGTATGAGTTGTAATGTCACTTGTTGCGCTTTTTTATATCTGACATCTGTTGCGTTGCTTCTCTATCTCCCCGAGGTGGGACTCCTATGCAACAGCTTGGAAGCTTCATTTCCCTATCTTCACTTGACTTAAAAAAAGCTTGAAGTTTCAAAACTGAAGATTGTTGATTCTACTTGCTTACATATTATAATAAGTAACAGATCTTTACACTCTAATTTCCATCCTATTGGTTATAAACATGTTCTTCTGTCTGTATATTCATTGGCAATTTAGGATCTCTGTAAACCAAGGGTTCTCTACTTGTTGAGATTGTATAATTCTTCTCCAAATAACAATAGAACTGCCCAACTGAGTTATTTACTTGTTTTTTATTAAAATGATTATTCATGCAATTCTTGTTGTGCTTGATTTATATTTAGTCTTATGGGGTAAATAAATAAAACAAACGATAAAAAAAGTTCACTGGAACATCATTAACAAAGCCCTTGCTTATAGTACATATGATGACTCTTCAGTTCATCCGAAAGTGTTTTTGTATATTCAGTCCCATTAACAAGTTGAAACTTTTTCCTTTTCATTATAAATAAATAAACAAGTTCAAACTTTTTTTTCTGAAAGTTGAAACTTTGATGTTTATGACTTTTAAAGTTTTGATACTAATGGGCATTTGTATTCTAATCTCTTTTGTAAGAGACATACAAATCTGATTAGAGTTCGTTGAAAGATGACACAATTAACATGTTTGTACCAAGCTTCAAGCACAACCAATTAGCTAGTTATGGTATTTGCCCACCAAAAATAGAAATGACTACCACTAAATGAATGTAACGATATTAGGAGTTTTACATTTAGTAAATTGGTTGATGGGTTAATCTTTCAATGTTTCTAATACTATCTTAAATCATAGGCATGAGCGTCTTAAATATTTTGAATGTCATGTTCAAATTTTAAATATTGAATTTTTTATTAAAAAAGTGTAATTTTAATAATTAAAAAAAGGTTAAAATAAACTTTTAGACCGTATAAAATTTCAAACTTTTTTTAGTCCCTAAGATGTCTTTTTGTCCCTATTTTGAAAAAAAAAAACGATACTTTTAGTCTTAAAAAAGTCCTTATAAAATCAAAATAGAAACTAAAAGTAAATAAAAAAATTTATGAACTAAACTGTAAAGATCATAATTGTATAGGGACTAAAAATATATTTAACCAAAAAATAAATCACTCATTTTATTATATTATATATATATTGGAGCCCTCGTCAATTTTGGATCACGTGTTGTTGGTTTTGGTGGACGAGCAAATGGTCCCTTAACTTAATTTCAGTTAACGATTTAGTCCTTTATCTTCTTTTTTTCGATTTGGTCCTTTATGTTTTTAAATAATTTCAGCATTACCCTCTAAGTGGGATTTCGTTAAGAAAAGTTAAAAAAATCCCTTAACTTAAAATATTAGGTTAAATACCACCCGTGATCCCTTAACTTAATTTCAGTTAACGATTTAGTCCTTTATCTTCTTTTTTTCGATTTGGTCCTTTATGTTTTTAAATAATTTCAGCATTACCCTCTAAGTGGGATTTCGTTAAGAAAAGTTAAAAAAATTCCTTCTCCGTGTTCAGAAAAAAGTTATCCTTTTATGTTTTGGAAATATTTCAGAAAAATATTCAAAGTTTGTTCTAAATTTGGTAGTAGAATTGATTCGTTAAAATTGAAGTTATGGGTATTTATACTCCATAGACATCACTTCAAATCAGTGGCAATCATTCATAGAGGTTTGGTGAACATATGCAATGATCTAGATGATGGATTTTTTAACTTTTTCTTAACGAAACCCCACTTAAAGGGTAACGCTGAAATTATTTAAAAACATAAAGGACCAAATCGGAAAAAAAAAATAATAAAAAAATAAAAAATAAAAGACTAAATCGTTAACCAAAATTAAGTTAAGGGACCACAGGTGGTATTTAGCCTAAAATATTAATATTCATCCTCTTTGTTAAATTAAAAATAAAAAATTTCTAAAGCATAAGATTAAAAATAAAAATTTCTAGGACAAGTTTATGGTATTTATTTGTTTTTAACTTATCTAGATCATGAAGTTCATGTGATTTATCAATATTGAGTTAAGATATTAATTTAAGATTAGATTATTTATATTTATTTTCGTGAAGAAAACAACCACATAAGCTTTCTTGCTCATGTGATTAAGTATTAATTTTAGGATTAGGTGGTTGTATATCATGTTTAAAAATTTATATTAATTAAAAGTATGCACCATTAAAATTATATTTTACAAAATTAAATGAGTAAATTATTGTTTTTATCATATTTTATTGGTTTTTAACTTAATTTATATTCAAGATAATAATTTTAACTAGAGAGTTGAGATTTAATAGTATTCATAATTAAATTACAATGTAATATTAGTTTGTGAAACACTTGATTCATCGTGATATATATATCACATCATCATGTCTATTATCCTATCTAGGAGCACCTTGGATGTGTTTCAAGAGTTGGTTATTGAGATTGTCATATGATACACAAATATTTTGAAGTATTCCTCTAATGAATAATAAACAAATTTTACTATGTCATGGTAAAATTCCAATATGTGCAACCAAGACATGTTTTTACTTATCAGTTGTCGCTTATACTTGCACTAGTCAATGATGATTAGAAAAGTGTTACTCAGCATTAATTGGTTCAAGTATAACTCTTTTGACAATATTTCTCTTAGCCTTTAATTGTTTTGAAATAAGTAAAAGTAAAGTACTTTGGTGGATATTGTCAAAATATCGAGGAAACCAAAATATTATTTTAAATGTAAATATATTTAAAATATGATTAAATATGTTTTTAAAATTTTTATTTTAATCTCTTTAAAATAGTTATTTGAACTTTGGTTATTTGAAATTATTTGCTACCAATTTAGTTCTTTTTTTATAAAAGTTTATATTGCATATTCTAAATTATTTTTTTTATGACATATCATTGACAAAACTTTAAAATATTATTAGTGTAATAATTTAATTATTTAATCTTGAATTTTTATTAATTTATTTATAACTTCAAATTAAAGATTAAATAGTTAAGTTATTAAGTCAATGATATTTTAAAGTCTTAACATTGACATGTCATCAAAAAAAAGTCAATTAAAACATACGATATGAACTTTTGTAAAAAAAACAGAGACTAAAATTGATAACAGAAAATTTAAAAGGACCAAAGTTCGAAGAAATTTTTTGGAGGGATAAAAATTGAAAGTTGGTGGTTATTTAGATAGACTAAAAATATATTTTAACCCTTTAAAATATTATAAAAAGTTTTTTTAATAAAAATTTAATTTTTTTTTTAACTCAAGATGACTTAAATGTGAAATTTTGTAAATGTAAAATATTTAAAATAAAAGTAACAAAATTATGAATCTAAACATCGATTTTTGAACTCAATTTTTATGAAAGAACTTTTTATAATGTTGTAAACATATTTATATAAGTTCATTCAAAAATATATATTGACTTAGTATAAAGAATTAAAATTGTATGTATGATAATTTTATAGGACTAAAAATTATATTTTTATTTTATATAAACTAAAATTAAAATGATTAAATTTATAGAAATTAAAAACAGATTTTATCAAAGATTCTAAATAGTTTGATTCAATTACATAATAAAAGTGGTATGGTTTTATCAACTCAAATGAATCAATTTTATCAAGTCAAATGAATGTTGTGATAAGTAGTGAACTTTAACCTCTAGCAGTTTCTGCTTGTGGTTAGTTTAGAAAATTATTGTTGCTTTATATATTCAGTGCTAAATGGAGTCGGTGGCGGATATAGAACTCTGAGTCAGGGGTCAAAGAGAAGTGATCAATCGATTTCAAAGAATATCTTCTCTAATTGTGACCAATAATATATTCTCTAATTGTGACCAATAAGAGAAAAAGTATTGTTCGTAAAAAAAAGAAGAGAGGAGCTATATTGTTAGATATTATTTTTAGTTGGACAATAATATAATGAAAAAGTGACATTGCAACAAACAATTAACAAAGGCATCGAATAAAAAGCCAGCAAAGAAAGACATAGCCATTCGCATAATAGCACAATAGAAGGTAGGCAAATTTTTTATGTCTATTTGAAATGAAGGCAGCACAGATTAGTCTTTCTTTATACTCGAGAAGAAGAATAAAGCCTCATACTAGATTAATTAATGATAAATTGTAACCATCAATTATTATTAAAACTGAGGGTCAAGATCTAGTGTATGTTTTTATACTTGCTCTTTGAGTCAATTGATTCTTGATATAAATATAAATAGATAAATAGTAATTATACACATAGTCTCTACTCTTTACAGACAAAAGACAAATTAAGTAAGAACAAAAAAAAATAGAAAATAAGATAATGAAAGCAATAAAAATTGAAAAAAAAAAATACTCATTTATTTTATAAACATATTTATATTTCCATTTTAGAAATATGTATTCATCTTGTCATAACGAGAAGCTCTTAAAGTCAATTATTATGATAAAAAAAAAGAGTAAAATTCTAATTTATTATTGATCCACTTTTGAAAATAAAGAATTATTTTTTTAACATTTTCATGATTTAAAAAAACAGACAATTACATACTTTATATATATTAATTTTGATGTATAATATAATTTTTTGTTTAATATATATTAATTTTGCTTGAGAAAATAATAACTTTCCGTATATCTCAGCGGCAAAGGCTTGTCAACCTTAATTTAAGAACATTTCTTACCCATTTTTGTATTTGATTAACTAAGCAATGAGGTTTGCTTCTTCATCGAATACGTCTCCATTTACTGAACTTTATTTGGTGCTAGTGAAGCTTTGTAGTGGTACCAGCCACCGCGTGTTTGTGATGCCATGGCATATCTTGACTCTTGAGAAGATCGGTCATTCTAAGGAGAGAAGTAGAAGAGACATGAAACACAAAATAATAAAATACAAATATTATACTCTGATATTTTATAAAAAACAAAACGTGTATTTTACATGATTTTGTATCAAGCTCTAATAATATTATAGTAAGGAGAAAGAGCTTCAATTTTTTTATTCTTTCTCCATTTAACTTTGTGCTAGTTTATTTCAAAATCAATTGTGGTTAATTTTTTTTAAGGCTAAATTGACTTTTTATTTATGTTTGATTTTAGATATTTTTTTTTGTTTTGTAAAAATATATTTTTCTGTTAGTTTCGTTAAAAAAAAAAATTTGTAATATTACAATGTTGACGTGTGCGTAACAACGATGATGTGGCAAATTGTAAAAGTAAATCATTCTTAGATTATTTCTAAGTGTTGGAAAAATATAATTAAAAAACCTAAACCCAAAATGTGTAAAAAACCTAAATCCATACCTCTTTATTATCTTTGTCTTCACCATCTTACTCTTCCACTCAATATTTAAAAAACATAAATCAAAAATTGTAATTTTAAAAGAAAAGCTCAAAATGTTGACCATATAAATTAGAGAAAAATAAAAATCAGAAATTTATCATTTAAAAAATAATTAAAAAATAAATTGTTATAAATAAAGAGAAATTTACTTTAACTCTACTCAAAATAAATGAGTTGTTCTACGTCCAGAAACTTAATCAAACTATTATAATTAGAAAATATTGATATACACTATAATAATTAATAGATATGTTGTTACAGATTTTTTTTTTAAATAATTTTTGTGAAAATTACTAAAAAATAATAAAAATTATTTTAGATTTATTTTTTATAAATTATAAAAGTAATTTTAAAATTCAATAATTTATATATTTATCATTAAAAAATTTAACATTATAAAAATAATTTTGTTGAAAACAAATGCTTTAAAATATAATTTTTAAGAGAAGCTTCTCAAATTAATAAAATTTTATTATTTTATTGAAGTTGTATCAAATAGATAAAAATATTTTTTTTTTTTAATTATAACAAACAGGCCTATTTTATATCTAAAAAGTAATCCTTAAAAATATTGAATATCATATTTATCTTTTTTTATTATTTTAGAATATTTAACAATATAAGTGTACATAGGTGTGGGTTGACCTGCCAACCCGGTTATTTTTGGGTCCGGTATGATCCAACCAATTGAAACCCGCTTATATTTGGGTCGAGTAGTTGAATCCGTCGATCCGACCCGATAACTAATTATATATTTTTTCTTAGAATTTTGTTTGGCAATCCAGCCACCTAACAAGTTTCATTTTTTCATTACTCTTTTGATTTTCAGTAGAAGTCATCCACATTCTTTTTGTCTTCCACATCGTGTCCTTGTAATTTGTGAAAGAAGCACTTTAGCCTTTAATGTGTTTTTGTCTTGTAATCTCGTATATATTTATTCATAAAATTCGTATCTAATTTTTAAACTGTCTCTTAATGATATTTATGATGAATTTAGTTTAAATTTTTTATATTTGTTAAATACAAATTTTTTTATTATTCATTTGAGTAAAATACTATTTATGAGCAAAAATGATGTTTATGCAAAACCTTATGCTTATGATGAATTCAGTTTAAATTTTTTACATTTAAATCTATATAACATTTTTTTAAAATAATTTATTTGAAAATAGTAAGTACTATATAAATAAAACCAATGAAACACTACTATTAAAAAATTATGGTAAATAAAAATTCATACGTAACAAATAACTCTTAAATCTTGTTCAAACCATTCACATATATCATCTAAAATTTTATATTTATACTGTATGTCTAAAATTTATATTAAAAAAATTTTAAAAATGAATAATCATTAACTGTGACAAGGTTGCGAAAACCAAATTATATAAATCTATAAGATAATTGTGGTTTGTGTAATTTGATATATACTAATCGGATTGTGATGAATTTTGATTAAACCTGACATGACATATGTTAATAGATATGCTAATTAATATAAATATTGTGGTGTATGTTTTTGTAATTTTGGGTTTTATAAGATGAATTATTTTTATGAGTTGAATTGTGATTGTTGGATTGTTATTGTCAAAATGTATGTTTGAGTCTAATATGTGATGTGAATGTGACATGCTATTTGTGCATATTTTTTTATTATATGAATTAATGCTATATGCATTATGTAGATTAATACGTGTAGATCCTCGTTAGATTGGTATGTGTATATGAACTAAAATTTATTTTATCAATTTTTTTAATTATTAAAATTGCACTTTTTTTATTATGCTCAATTTTTAAGATTAGAGTAGATCCTCCAAAATATTTAAGACGAACTTGATCTAAATTATAATCTGGATGTCTATTATTAAAAAATTGAAAGGAATAATTTAAAAAAAAAATTACATAAACAACTACTGTACTTATAAAATAAAATAAAATTTTCAACATAAATTCCAACTAATTTTTAATTATTAAAAATATCAACCAAAATTTGATTTACTACCCTTCTTCAATATATTTTTGTAAATTTACAACTTAAAATTATTATATACAATACAATATTATACTTTTATTTATCTATTAAAATTTTAAAAATTTAACCACTTCAATGTTTTAGTTTAAGATCCGCTTATTAGTAAATTAAAATGGTTGGTGGATTGTGTGTAATGATAAAAGTAATGTATTTGAAGATGGTTAAATTTATTTTTTTGTTTGAGAGTTTGTTGGCTTTTTTTAAATAATTGAATAATGTGATTGAAATTTTATAATTTTTGATAAATTTAAATATTAAATATATTTTAATTTAATTAAATTGTATAACCTGCCTACCTAACTCGGTTCGAATTAAAAAAAAAAAACAATACAGATTTAAAACTGAACCAAAAATAATGTATCGGATTTTGTCAAAAATATACCTAGCTATACCTGACCAGCTTACATCTCTATTTAACAAATAAACCTAAAGTTTCTGTTTTAAAAATCCTAAAAAGCTGATATATTCTTCTATCTCCTTGCTATATTGATTGTTCCTCTGAAAATGTAAAATTGCGTTAATGAAAGAAAGAGTGGTAGAATAGTCGTTTATGGAAGAAGATCAAAGCGGAGAGGGAGAATCAGAATCAGAAGAACAAAAACAACACCGCTCCCTCTCTCTCTCTCTCTCTCTCTCATAGCTTTTCAATATTCAACAATTATTATCATTAATTATTAATTTGTGAATTAATTATGGGTGGTAAGAAAAAGGGCCTCTTCTCCTTTCGCCGCCGCTCCAACAAGAAACTTCCCGTGCCGCCTCACTCTCCACAGCCTACGCTCGAAATCTCCGGTTCCCCGTCGGATAACCGATTGGTCACGAAGGCCAAAAAGAAAACCGGCGGAGCGAGGCTATGGATGCGGTTCGACCGGGTCGGCCGCTCCGAACTTGTCGAGTGGGAGAAAAACACGATCATCCGCCACGCCGGAATTCCCGCCAGAGACCTAAGGATTTTAGGCCCTGTATTCTCCCAATCATCCAATATCCTCGGTAATTCAATTTCTCTTTTCTATTTCTCAAGTTTTAGGGTTTCTCGTAATGAAGTATTTCAATGTTATAAAATACGCCAATACTGATAATAATTTGAGTAATTAAATTTAACCACCGGAATCGGTGACATGTCAGTGTTTGATCGGTGTCTGACACCAGATACGCCCCTTCAATTTGAAAAGTCAACCATACATAGCTTTAATGTAGTTTTGTGAATTATTTATTTATTTTTGTATTTAGCGAGAGAGAAAGCAATGGTGGTGAATTTGGAGTTTATAAAAGCAATAATTACAGCTGAAGAAGTTTTATTGCTTGATCCTTTACGACAAGAGGTTCTTCCATTTGTTGAACAATTGAGGCAACTACTTCCACACAAGACTCAACCAAAACTTCTTGGAGGTGGTGGTGGTGATGAACAAGAGAGTGAAATGCAGGTTTCTACTTCAAGGCAATGGTTGCCTGTGCCTGAGGCTACTGAAGGTTCACACTCTGAGCTTCGGCTACCATTCGAGTTTCAGGTGTTGGAGATTGCTTTGGAAGTTTTGTGTACTTATCTTGATTCAAATGTGGCTGACCTTGAGAAAGGTGCTTATCCAGTTTTGGATGAATTGGCAAGGAATGTTAGTACCAAAAATCTTGAACATGTCAGAAGCTTGAAGAGTAATCTTACTCGTTTGCTCTCACGTGTGCAGAAGGTGTGCTGCTTAAGTTCCTTCTATTACAAGTTATAATTATAATAACCCGTTTGTGTTTGTTTGTTTGTGTGTTTTTCAATTGTTAATCTTTGTTTTTTTCAGAGGTTGCATTTTAAGTTAATGAAAATAATTATTTTGCTGGCTATAGATGGCTGTGGAAGTTTAGCTTTGGTGGATTAAATAATTGGATTAATATTTGCATTATTTTATGCAATGTGCTTTGTTGGACTTAGACAGGTTGAGATTGAGACACCGGTTAAAGTGCTTATATTACTAAAAGTGCCCACAATATTTTTTTTGGAGTTCTTGTACATTGAGATGGTTTAACTTTCTAGGGGGAAGTTACATATAATTTTTAACTTTTGTGAGTTGTGGACATGTAGAATATACATCCAATCATCCAATAGTCATGTTATGCTCTCAAATAGGAAATTATATAGTAGAAGCTTCTGCCCACTGTTTCATTAAGAAAAATGTTTACCTTGTATTAGTTCGTGCATTCTGTTATCTTTGAGATTTCATACTTTGGAAAATTTATGGTCTACTTTTACAGGTGCGAGATGAAATTGAACATTTATTAGATGACAATGAAGACATGGCTCAGTTATATTTGACAAGGAAGTGGTTGCAAAATCAACAACTTGAGGCTCATTTGGGAACCACATCCTCGAATAACCTTTCAAATTCTGCACATGTTGTTCGACGACTTAGTTCTACCAGAAGTGCAAGTATTGTGACTAGCAACGACGATAATGATGTAGAGGACTTGGAGATGTTGCTTGAAGCGTATTTTATGCAGTTGGATGGAACTCGTAACAAGATATTGTCTGTAAGTGTTCATATGACCAAATTTCTGTCAAATTGTGTTCGTGTCAAACTTTGAAGATTAGAATGATTAGAACTGTCGTTTTCAATTTCGATTCTATGGTACTTTCTAATCTTTACTACTACATCATATTTTGTTTGTATACATATGGCACTGTCCACACAAACTAGGTTGTGACTTCTGATTTTTACTGCAGAAACAATATTCCATCCTTTTAGTTTTCTCTTGTTTTGATTGAGGATGTGGAGGGAAGCTGGGTTGTGGCTAGTTTCTTTAAAAGAATTTGCTCTTAGGATTTACAAGCTACCAGAACTTATCTTTATATCTCCCTCTGAATTATGGCTATCAATTTTTGTTACTGTAATTTTAGAGATTATACTTATGAGATAGTGGTGCTGGTAGTAGTTTGGTTCAACTTTCTTTTGATTCAGGATTTAGGAAATATATTATTGTCTGGCTCATGGGAAAACAAGGGGTTGTGACTTAGGGTGTGTTTGGTTCAAAGGAGGGGAAGGGAGGGGATTAACTTTTAATAGTTTTGTGTTTGGTTTTAGGGGAGTGGTTTTGTGTTTGGTTCAAGGGGGAGGAGAGGGGTTTTAAATGGTTTTTTAGTTATATTGAGCATATCCCCTCCAAATCCCCCCAAAATGGAGGGAGAGCAAATTTAACTTAAGGAGGGATTTTGCTCTCCTCTCCTCCTAAAATTTGAACCAAAAACTCAACAATCTTCCCTCTCCTCCAAACCCCTCCAACCAAACACAGTCTTACTATTGATTTCCTTTTCTAATTTACAACAAAACTCAGAGAATGACTAAGTCTATTATAGTACTTTAGAGTTTGGCGAAGTATTTGTGATTTTAAAATGTCAGCTGAATTTGATTGGCATATCGATTATCATGAAAAAAATTGATTGGAATCTTGAATGTTCTTATTGGCTGCCGATTTGCAGGTTAGGGAGTATATTGATGACACTGAAGACTATGTCAACATCCAACTTGATAACCATAGAAATGAACTTATCCAGCTGCAGTTGACATTGACCATTGCATCATTTGCTATTGCTTTCGAGACTTTGATAGCTGGTGCATTTGGTATGAACATTCCATGTACATTATACAATCAAGATGGAATATTTTGGCCAATTGTTGCGGGTATGACTGCAGTTTCCATAGTGCTTTTCCTGATTGTTTTAGCATATGCTAAATGGAAAAAGTTGCTGGGATCATAAGTATATAGTTTTGTACAAAATAGCAACATGAAACTTGGCAGTCAGTGATCTGAAAACCATACGGGAATAAAAACTGGTCCTCAGAGTTACTTATGAAGGGTGTATCTCAATTTCTCAAATGTTATTAGGCTGATGACAGAATGTTCCAATATTGCTTTTGACATGGTTTGCTTCATAGCTGATACCATCCACACAAGCATTTTTTTAGCGTATTGGGTCAATTAAATATATATATATATATATATATTTTTTTTTCCGTAAAAGAGATAGTAAATACAATCATAAACTCGTGTGAGGTTCTGAATATGAACCCGAAACAAGACGTCTAACCTAACAATATATGCGTTTTATCTATTGAGTTAGGACTAAATATATATGTTTATTTATATATAACAATATATAGGTCAGTCTTGGTCAGCTGAGTTAGGACTAAATATATATGTTTTTGAGTTAGGACTAAATATATATATTTATTTATATATAACAATATATAGGTCAGTCTTATTCAGTTTATATGTATGTGCATCCCCATTTCATAAGGAGAAAAATATATATTATGACAACTGTATATGGAATATTGTGATTTGGGCTTCATTTATGAGTGTTCAGGAAAACTTAAAAATATAAGTTTTTTGGGAGTAGTATGGAAAATTTTCAACCATTTAATTCCCATAACATTCTAAAATCAATCAAAACTTAAAATATTTTAATTTATGAATTATTACGATTATAATTATTATTGATGTATTTTTTAATGATATTATAAAAAAAAGTTGTATAATATATTATTTGAAGACAAATAATATTTTAATATTTTAAGTATCTTATTTAATTGAAATGTAAGGTAATGATAGGAAATTGTTTTATTTGTTAAAGATTTATATGCAAAAAAAATAAACAAAGTTATTATAACAATTTTTTTGTTATCTAATTATTTAGTATTAAGGGCTTAAACAAAATTGAACAAAAATCATATCTCCACTAGAATTAAAATTATAGTATTAAGTAATCACATCTTTTAAACATTTCATGGTACATTCATTTTGGAGATTTGGGATGAGAAAAAGTTATATATTTTGAATGATATTTTTTTATAAAAATATATTTTGTCGAAAATTTAACTCGGTTAACGTTGAGATTTTATGAAATACAATCTTAGATTATGAATGAACTTATTTAGTATTTTGTTTGCTGAATTATTTTTTTATGATTGTCTGAATGTGCATTCTTTGAAATGCTGTTTTTTTAATGATTTTTTTTATGATTAACATAAAAAATGAATTATTTTCATTGTATGTGTTTCAGATGAGCTTATGTTCTATATGGATAAGTCTTGTACCCCACAGTTATTTACTGTTATTTACTCAGATGAGTTATATGTTATATAGAGATGAGTCTTATACCCCATATGAGATGAGTTGGTACTCCACGTGATAAGATGATATTCACTTTACGGAAGTAGTACATCTCCATAAGAATGGGACGTCATTGAATTAATTTATTTTCTGCAGGATAAATGTGTATATTTAATTTATCATATTATTATAGATGTGAGTTGTTGTTGATATATTTTTGAAAGCAATTAATCAAAAAGATGAGTTTGTACTCTTTAGATGTCAAAGACAAAATAACTTAAACAAAATAAACATTTCAAGCTTAGAAAAACAAGATGTTAAGTGTCTCGTGACGTGTTAGTAAACGAAGAAAAATTAATTTAGCAAAAAAGGTTGGGCCATGCAAACTTAAAATTAATTTCAAAATTGAATAAACTTTAACTTGTTAAAGGGTTGTCTAATCTTAGATACAAAACAAAAATTATATGTGAAGCTTGTCAAAAGGGAAAACAAACAAAAATTTCATTTCCCCCTAAGAATTTTGTCTCTACTACCAAACCCCTTGAGCTCTTGCGTATAGATCTTTTTGGGCCACTAAAAACAACCTCAGTAAATTGAAATAAATATGGTTTTGTTATAGTTGATGATTACACTAGATGGATTTGGGTGAATTTTTTAAGAAATAAGGATGATTGTCATAAAGTGTTTATTAATTTTTGCAAACAAGTAATGAATGAGAAATGTATTAGACTTATAACAATTAGAAGTGATCATTGAGGAGAATTTGAAAACAAATTCTTTGAAAGTTTTTGTGAAGAGAATGAAATCTCTCACAACTTCTCTTCTCCCAAACACCACAACAGAATGGAGTTGTAGAAAGAATAGATCCCTTCAAGAAATGGTTAGAACCATGTTAAATGAGATGAATGTTGCAAAATATTTTTTGGTAGAAACAATTAACACTGGACGCTATATTAAGAATATAATTTTAAGGTTTAAATATGTTTTTGGTTCCTGTAAATATAACTTTTTTGATTTTGGTCATCATAATTTTTTTTTTTAGTTTACATTCCTGTAATATCAAAAAAATTTATTTTTGGTCCTTGACGTTAAAAAAACGTTAATTGACAAAGGGAAACAGTTTTTGGTCCCTGTAAATATAACATTTTTCAGTTTTAGTCCCTAAAAAATATTTTTTTTGAATTTCATCTCTGCAATATTCAAAAATCTCCTTAAATATAAAATAACATACAAATTGATCTTTATTAATAATAAACTAATGCCAAGTAATGTTTAAAATATTTTCACTTCAATAATTTAAAATTTATTAATCTTCTGTTTTATTTATTTATTATTATTAAATTAATTATATTAGTATAAAACAATGATTAAAATAACTTTAGATTTAAGTTTTATAATTTTAACTAAAATCTCCTTTTACGCTTTAGATTTTGTTCATTATAACTTAAAATAAATAAAATATATATTAGGTGATAGATTTATTTTAATCATTATTTTATACTAATATAATTGTAGTTAATATTATATTAATTTATTTTAATTATAATATTATATTATATGTTTATTGTTGTATATCTGTTTTTTTATTAACTATATTGTTAAAGTTACTGGAATTAATATATATGCGTTGAATATATTTAAAAATAAGTTATCTATAAAACTTAAATCAACTGACAAATAACAATATTATTAGATTGGATATTATGTTTTGAGTTAAATTCCTGAACCTCGATGTTGTTTGCGAATGTTTTTACTATTTAATGTATAAATGAATAAATAATTAGTGATTTTTTTGAAACAGAAAATGAAAATTAATTTAATAATAATAAATAAATAAAACAGAAGATTAATAAATTTTAAATTATTGAAGTGAAAATATTTTAAACATTACTTGGCATAAGTTTATTATTAATAAAGATCAATTTGTATGTTATTTTATATTTAAGGAAATTTTTGAATATTGCAGGGATGAAATTCAAAAAAATATTTTTCAGGGACTAAAACTGAAAAATGTTACATTTACAGGGACCAAAAACTGTTTTCATTTGTCAATTAACGTTTTTGTAACGTCCACTTAACGTCAAGGACCAAAAATAATTTTTTTTGATATTACGAAAAAAAATTACGAGAACCAAAATCAAGAGACCAAAAACATATTTAAACTTTTTATTTATTTATAAGATTTAATTTAACTGATAAATATTGATATTATATTTAAGGTTTGAATTTAAAATCTCACTTTATCAATCTTTTTATTATTTTATTTATAGATAAAACAAATTTAAAAACTAAACAAAATTGCTGGAAAAAAATTGGTTTTAGAAAATAAATGAGAAAAAATAAAACTTGTTTTTAGAAAAAATGATAATAAAGGGGGTGAAAACGTGAAAATGCAAAAGTTTTTGGAACAACACAAGTATTATTTGGTCATTCATCATGGTTTTTTACAATCAAGCCACAGCTTCAACGACAAGAGAGACAGGTAGTTGAAGAAACGAACCCTAACACGACCATAAGAGAGAGAGAGAGAGAGAGAGAGAAAGATTCAAACATTGCTTTGATTTCAAGCCCCTTTTACCATTGCATTTAGGGATCTAGAATCTTCAATCTTCAAAGGCGAGTTTTTTCTTCTTTTCTTCCCTTTTTTGGGTTCTTTCTTTTCGTTTCGATTTTTCTTTTTTCTTGATTTTTTATTTTTGTTTGTTTGTAAAACGAATCCATCGCTTTTTAATATCCCTAATTTGTTCAAAATTTGTTTATTCAGCTGGAATTTGTTGTTCAATTGATACCATAGAGTCACATTGCATCATTTAGGATTCAATTGTTTTCCCCCTTTTTGTTGACCTTTTTTTTAGTCTTAATTTTCTGAAAGTATGCGTGGATGTGAATGTTTTGGGAAAAGTAGCTGATTAAAGTTTCTATCTTTGGATTTTTCATCATCTGGGTCCTGGAAAAATAAAACAAATTAGTAATTGGATGCAAGGTTTTATTTGTTTTTTTTTAATTATCTTTATTTTATTTTTTTCTGTGGATTGGATTTTTTCATCCTTCAGGTAGTAGCTTGTGGCTTCCAAGCTTCAGATTTTTTTTTCTGCAGATTGTTTTTGAAATTGTTGTTATTGGATTTTTTGTTACATTGGTAGCAAACTGTTGTTGCCTTGGCAGGTTTACTAGACCAAATTCTTTCAGTTTGATTTTTTACAGATGCCAATTTGTTTGTAATATAGGAGTGGTTTTAAGTTTTTTAACTTAAAAACATTGATGATTCTTATGCGCGAGGATAGCTAATGTGCTAATATTTCATATAGTTTTATTTGACAGGTATTGATCCTGCTTCTATGGCAAATTCAAAGAGCTCGTCGGGTATCAGAAATTTCGTGTATCCTGGAAAACATGCTCATGCTCTGCTTCCTCCCAAAAGCCCGTTTCCTAGTATTTCTCAAGCATATGCTGATTATGTCTCAAATCCTACAGTTGGTTCCAAACCTGTTAACAAGCCAAGAGAAGGAAACACACATCATCAACGTACTTCATCTGAGAGCCATCTTATTGAGGAGCAACCATCATGGCTTGACGATCTCCTAAATGAGCCAGAGACACCTGTCAGAAGGGGTGGTCATAGGCGTTCGTCAAGTGATTCTTTTGCGTATATTGACACTATTAATGCGTCTAACATCAATTATGCAGATCAGGATGAGTATAAATATAAGAATTTCTTATCTATTCCAGCTTGGTCCCCTCCTGACTTTGACCGCAACAAAGATGCTCGTCATGTACCGACGTATGCAGAAATGAATGCTGCAAAGCAGAGAAACAGATCATGGGACTCTTTTTCAAATGCTGTGACAAATCTGAGTGGTGTTCCATCTGGAAAAGACAATGTTGCTTTTCAGAGATCAGGATCGCCTACCCCATGTACACTATATGAAGCAGATCGGATCCTACAGACTGCAAATGAAAATCATGATTCAGTAGAATCTGGCTTACAACAAGACATAAGATCATCTTCTGAAAGAAAGGATGGTTTATATGCAAAGTCATCTGCTTCTGAAACAGATACAAAACGTGCTAAACAGTATGCAGTTTTTTTCTTTCTTTCTAGTTTCAGATTTTTTGGCTATTATAGTAATTGTTTAATTTTATCACTTCTGTCTGACTTGGTGGCTGCATGTTTTGGTGAATGAATGGTTTGATCATCTGCTTCTGTTCTCTCACTCTTTTTGATCCATGCAAAATGGTTTCATAGCAATCACATGAAGTTGTGACATGCTCTCTCTTTGACCTTTTTAAATTTTTCCAGATACACTGCGTATGATTATAGTATCAAATTCAATATTATACTTAGAAAGGGAAAATATATGTTTGTGTATGGCACAAAAGTGAACTATGCATTTGTATACTATTTCCTGTGTTGAAAAATATCTACATGTTTCTCTAACTCTTTATGTAATGAAATTCTTTGGCTATTTTCTGCTACTTGTTTTACAGAAAATTTATAAAAATCAATCAAATTCATACATGGAATGGGAAAAAAATCTAAAACAATTGTAATGCAGGCAATTTGCTCAACGTTCGCGGGTCCGTAAGCTTCAGTACATAGCCGAGCTGGAAAGAAATGTAAATGCTTTACAGGCAAGTTTCAGCATAAAGCAATATTATGAGAGTGACATTTTTATTTTTAATTGCTTATATATACTTTGTTGGAAGGTTGAAAACTCCGTTTGTTTCTTTTTATGTGAATTCATAGGTAGAAGGGTCTGAAGTGTCGGCTGAGCTTGAGTTTCTTAACCAGCAGAATCTTATCCTGAGTATGGAGAATAAAGCACTCAAACAACGTTTAGAAAGTTTAGCACAGGAGCAGCTTATCAAATATTGTAAGTTTCAATTGTATGAGAATTATTATTATCCATTTATGTTTCAAGTAATGGAAGTTTGTTTTACTTGGAATTAGAAATGTTAATTTGGGTGTTCTGCATATCAAGGGAGTGCATATGCTGTATATATGTTTGCACACACCAGCTGGTAAATCCTTGTGAATTTATGATGCATTTTATTCTATACGTTGATAGATGAGAAACACATTAGGTTTATTATTTAAGTTTCATTCTAGCATGTAAGTGGGCAATAAAGCTCAAAGTTACTGAAATTCTATCTTCTATGAACCTGAGCCTGATTGCGAGAATAACTGCTTGAGTGATATATAAAGGAAAGGGAGGTTTGATCTTAAAGGTTGTGTTGCATTACATAACTTAGAGAAATAACAAAATTGTTGCTCAAAGTGGATTATATAGATAACAGATAAGCATTTGTTTGATTGCATGTGAGTATAACCACAAGCTTCGTGCATATCACTTTCTTATGTATTCGCGGAAGAACTACTCAACTAGCATTCGTTTCAATATTTGCCGACCATGCTATTCTTTGTTAGTCGAAGTTATTGCTGTCAAGTCCTTTTCTTATTTATAATATTGGTAAAATTACAATTTAAGGATTCTTGGATTTATAATTTTGCTAAAAAATATGCTATGTGAAATTCAGTGGAGCAGGAAGTACTGGAGAGAGAGATTGGAAGATTACGTGGCATGTATCAACAGCAGCTGCAGCAGACACATCAGCCTCAACAACAACCATCTGGTAGTCATAGACGCACAAACAGCAGAGACCTTGAGTCTCAGTTTGCTAACCTTTCTCTGAAGCACAAGGATGCCAATTCAGGGCATGACCCTGCAAATGGAGCACTCAGAATTTAGCTCTTCCAATTGGTGTTGCCACACCTGTGATAGAATTTGTTTTCCTTCCGACTAGCGGGATTGTGCAGAGATTTCCAGGATATGCCCGCTCTCTCTGCCCGCTTTGCTGATATTTCAGTGTTCGTATTAAGTCATTATGTTATCTATTTTACTTCAACTATCGCCATTTATTTAATGTGCACCTGGTGGTCATTGCCGAAATCTTGATTCTGTTTCTGTCACTTGACCTGCCGGAGGTGGTAACTCAATGGTTTCAAAGCTTTCGCTCTCCACTGAATCTTCTTCAGTGATTATGTAACTGAATACCTCCTCTTGTGAATCTTCATTGTTGTGGAATTTGGCCCAGTGCAAATATAGCAGATAATCTCAGGGCTATTTGAATGTGCATTATTATTTGTATGGATAAAGTTTAGCTAATGTTTGTAATATGATTTTAATGAAGTTCCTCTTTTTCTAAACACATGTTGTCTGATTGCAATGAGAAGATTGACTTGGGATATTCATTTTGTTTGTTATCATTTCATAAAAAAAAATATAAAAAATCAGCTTTCACTTGTAAAGCAAGGCTAGAAAGCTTTAGAGGGTTATTGATTTTCATTTTGACAGGGTCTTAACAATCACAGTCACTCCAACTTTTCATTTGAGGGCCTAATACTGTATTAAATAGCAGCTAGAATATATTACTAAGTTTGGGTCATTTATGTTTCTCTAAAAGATGCTTAAATTATATTGTTTTCAAAGAAGCTTAAATTATATTATTCTCCTAATTTTAAAAATACGCTTTCCTCTCAAGAGTTATGAAATTTTGCCTAGGATTTTTAATGTCCCGTACTTAATGGTAAGTGTACCAAATTAATCATCAACCATACTTAGAATCATAGGGAGAAAGAAAATATATTCTTTACAAACTTAATACTAGAATATACAAAAATGTCATGGGAAAGTCAGTAGATATTTCACATCAATAATATGGCTAAAAAAATACATTGAAATGTAGAATACAAGTATTTCACATTACATTTCAGTTTGTAAGTGTAATTTTTATTTTGACCCCATACGTCAGTGTAATTTTTATAATTAGACGACAGAATAATACAAGTATGCATTGGGGAAACATATATATTTTTATATTTACACATGATATGCTTGGCAATATTTCCAATCAAGCACTTAAACATACGTTCGGCTGGAAGCAATACATTACTGCTTGTCATAAAATGGACATTTGAAAATTTGAAATCAACATCTACCATTATGAACGGGTTCATACACAAGCAAGACAAGAAGTGAACTGATGTATCCAATTAAAGTTCCAAAATAAAAGTTTAAGATCAACCTTGTGAATGTGAACTTCATGGTTGAACTAATTCATTTCCCTAACGAGCCAATATTTTTTAAATCACATAATAAACAATGGTGATGTCATTGTTCGTGGTGAAAAACAGTTTTGCATTGTACTCAAATGAGAAATGACTATTCTTTCATTTCATATTACTAATTTCAAAATAATCTTACAAATTTAGAGTAATATGACAAAATAAAATATTTTCATTAGATATTAGTGTAAAAAAGTTTTACATTTGATGATGTATGTCTATTAAATCCTTGTCCTATACTTAAAAGAGAATTAGTTACACATGAAAAACATTTGCTCATAAATAAAACACGAAGTATAAAATACAAGAACAATAAGAATAGGCCAAAAACCACAGAAAATGATGAACTTGCATATTACGCACTGCCCATGATTAGAATAAATTAATCACTTTGGATGTTAGTTACAATTGTCATCAATTTTCTCATTTTCCAAGAACATTTTGACCTTTCTATGGCTTTGATCCAAGCTTTGTACTAGTTTCTCAACAAATTAAGAAAATACATAAATAAATTTCTCGTGCAAGAAGCGTTATTAGTCTTCAGGAATTGGTGCGTAGAAATAGCACAAGCAAGCAGTATTAACCATCTTGGGTAATTCCACACAGCTACCACAAGGAATATTTTTCTTTCTGTCCTTGACTCTGCTCTAACTTCTAACATAAATATCTGAAATAAAAACTGAAATCCTCGGGTTGAGCAATATTTCTCATTAAACTACAGTTTGTATAAGTTTAGAAGCTGCAATGCTGCATTTTGCTAACCAAATTCCTCTTATTGCATTCCATTATTACTCATTTGTGCCTACGCCTTTTAGCAGTGTCCTCCGCGAATGACTCCCATTTATTATGATCAAGGTGACTCAAATCATCAAGCTCTGCAATGGCCAGTAAGTACTGTGTAAGTTTCACAAGCTCTTGATCACTATCTCGGTTGGCATGAGCCTTCCTGAATGGTTTAATTGTCAAACCATTCTGCGGGTTCATCACAAAATTTCTTCGAAGGTCGTCAAACATAATAGTATTTGAAGCACTGTAGAACTGAAATAAAACAAGAAACCACCATCAAGACAAACAGATCATGGCCGACTTTGACAAAACTACAAACAATATGGGAATCACTTAAAAACAGATGTTGATTACAACTATTTGGTATGTCAGATAGTTATAGTTTGCTATTTATTTAACTTATATCAACGACCTCCATAGTCCACCTACGATTATATAATGTATAATTACACTGACAAGCATTGAACATCTTTTTTGTTTATCAGGAAGAAATAGCAACAATAACAGTTATAGTTGTCCTTTTTCTTTCCATATAAAAATGTAAGCTTTCCACTCGGCTGTAGATGGAAAAGTATGACAATGACAATGATAGAACAAAACAAACATACTAACCATAATTCTATTATTTTCTTAGCATCTAAGAAGCACTGACCCGGACGCGACACTGACACCGGCAATAATTTGAGGTAACGGAAATGGTTGAATGTAACTATGTGAGTGTTGTGTCATGTCAATGTCAGACACTATACATGTCTTCGTTCTGAAGTGTCTGTGCTACATAGGTTTGCATAATGAAGAAAAATGGCATTATACATACCTCAGGGAACTGAGCCCAGATCAAACCAAGTGGCTTGCAATCAAAGACTCCACGAGAAGGTGTCTGAACTGTGATCATAGCCATGTGGTCAAGAAGTGCTGTGATTTTGTAGTTAGGATTGTCCAGAACCCCAAGTTGGCTCATCTTGAGGGTAATCCATTTCATGCTGCAAGTCAAAGAGCGAAGCAACAATTATGCATTCATTCATTCATTCATTGAATTACAGAAAACATAATATATGCATCCCAGTAGTAGTGAATCACAGAAGGGTTATACTACGCCAAAAAAGAACAATAACTTGATATACGAGAGAGCAAATGAAGGTACCTACCTGGTTGCAGACCATATCATAATGTCATACTCAGAATAGACTGCTGTCAGAAACTCATGAAGATCTACAAGGAACAAAAAGCCATAGCATTTGGAAATTGCAGGGACAAAAAATAATAATTAAACAATTAAGTAATGAGTAAAAACCTGTTTTGGTCTTTAAATGTGAGGCGCTATCTCTATAGTCCTCAAATGAATCAAAATTACAAAAATATATCTGACTATGTATTTTGTTAGTCAATTTAGTTCACGAATGTGTCTTTTATCAGTTATTTGGTCCTCAAATGTGTCTTTTGTTAATCACTTACGAAATTACTAACAAAAGATATGATTTAGTAATTTCAATTCATTCAAGGACTATAGTAATACCGTCTCATACATATTTAGAAACCAAAATGACAGTTTTCTGAATAAATAGCGGAGAGTGCAATACAAGGTCTCATGAGTTGAAGAGGGTTTTCGGCGGTTGAGCGATGATCAAAAAGAGTGTAATCAATATCCAGAACAAGGAGTTTCTTTCCTTGGCGACAAGGGTTTTGAATCTCAACCTACATTATAATTATAACAACATTGTAAATAAATAAATAAATAAACATTGAAAGAAATGAAATTGAAATTGAATAATAGCAGTGGTTACCACCTTGAAGTGATTAATGCGTCTGGTCAACTTGAGTTTGTTGACTTGCATGTCTTTGATATCAACAGCTTCTTGTTGAGGAAGTTCAAAATCATCGAGAATCTCAGGGGAATCCACGGGATCCACTATCAAATCTTCTTCAGTAGTACTGTTGATGTTATTGTAAACACTAAATGATTAAATGATTAAATTAAAAAAGAAAGAAACCCTAAGAGATATATAAGAAAACTGAGCGAACCCGATCATAGTGAATTTGAGAGATGAATTGTTGAGATTAAGAGGGAGTTGAGAGAGTAAGAGAGAGTCATCATTGAGTTTGGAAGCGAGTTTAGGGTATAAAAGCTTCTGACGAATAGGTAAGACGTTGGTTGATTCGCAGATTCGACGTTTGAGCTCTCCTATAGTGTCGTCGGCGCATACTCGTACAGTGTATTCCTTGCCGCTCCATTTAACTTTCAGTGTTATCTCTTCTTCCGATGATAATGAAGAAGAAGAAGAACAACAAGCCGCCATTGCTACTCCTCCTTCTGTAATTGTTCCCACTACTACTTAACTCCAACCTAAACACGTTCACTTCACTTCGCTTCGTACTACGTTCGAATCAACTATGGATATAAAAATAGTCATATTTGTTTAACCAAAATATAAACCGCCTGTAAAAATAAAAAATAAAAACCTTTTTATTTCAAAATAGTATCTCTCCATTTATTTCCCCTTAATTTATAGCCTGTTTGAATAGATAATACAAAAAAGTAGTTAGTATATCTCATTGCTAAATCATTGATTTTTTTTTTTTTTTTTTTTAAT
>JBBPBQ010020323.1:5165890-5184826 GCA_037974755.1 Cicer yamashitae | reverse complement strand
TTTTTTTTATAATTTATTTGTGTTAATCTCTGTCTAAATTGATTATAAATGGAGATGCAATAAAAACAGAGAATCCTAATGGTTATTTAATTTAGCGTCATTTTTTTTTTCTCAATATCTCTTTTTCTTGATTATATAAGAGGAGTGATTTTTTGATCAATAATCACCACTCTATGTCATTTTTCTCTTTTTTATCTAAGTGATTTCATTTAGTGATTTTATGTTATTTCGCCATTTAAATGCAACGTTTAGTTTTTTTGTCTGGTTCATTTTATTCAAATTAATATATTAACTTTAATCAAGTATTAACATATTCAATTAATGATTTTATAGTTCTCAATGTTTCAAATTCGGAGATGCGAGTATTTCAACCACTTTAATTTTTTCAAATTCAATCAATGACTTTATCTATCGTTCTCAATGTTGCAAATTAGAGTTGTGAGTATTTCAACCACTTTTTTTTTTTATATTCAATCAATGATTTTACCGTTTTCGACGTTGCAAATTTGAATGTGTGGATATTCCAACCACTTTAATTTTTCCAAATTTATAACATTTTACCGTGAGTTTGTTCCCAAATTTATTCTTTTTGATTTTTGAGAAATTTGTGTTGTTCTTAATAATGTGTGTTACTAATTTAAATAAATGAATATTTTTTTTACTAAAAGAAACAAACAAAATATAAACAACATTTAACAAACTTCAACCCCAAACAAAATGTTATTATTTTGAAATATTAAAGAACTGTTTGTTATGAATTATGAAGAAAAAAAATGTTTTTGATGTTCAATAATTTATAAATTATTTGTAAGAGATTTTTTTAAGTTGTATTGTGTTTGTCTTTTGCAATAAAAAATATTTTTTTAAAAAAAATAAATGAGGTATAGAAAATAATTTTTACGAAAAATTATTTAAAACAACTTATCGTTTTTAGTAATTTTTAGAGTATTTTCATATTCTAACATATTTCCCCAAAGTTGTAACAAACAATTTTGTTTTAAAAAGAAACGAATATTTTTTTAAAAAAATGATCATTTTTAAAAATAACATGTTACAAATGGGCTATAAAAGTTCTTATACGAGTCTATAAGGGTTAGTTCAGTTGTGAGTGTTAATAGTATTAAATTAAATATTTTTTTTGTGATAACTCAAATTCAAATTCGAAATATTTACTTTTATGTATTTGAATTTATTACAGTAATTGTTAATTTGTCTATATAAAAAAAATTCTCGTACAAAAATAATTGTTTGGGAATTATAGTTATTTTATTGATTATATCGAGAAAATTAAATAAAATTATTACTACTATTTTTTACTAAATATTACTATATTCTTAATTTATAATTTATGTATAGTTAAGTTAGTTTTATTTTACCTTGAATTCTTGGTCACTTGTGTTTTTACATTGTTCTTTTTTCCTTTAAAACTATATTTAGTTTGGAGGTAGATAGAATTAAGTTGAGTGGAGGAAATATTTAAAACGAATGTGTTTGGTTTATTTTTTAGGGGGAGAGAAAAACAAAAAGAATTCGTAAAATAATTTTTATTTTTCCTCTATTTTTGAAAAATTTAGAGATGATGAGATAAAATATCATAACTAAAAAATTATTTAAAATTTTTATTCTTTTCTTAAATCAATCACTAATCATCACATATCGCTTTATTTCTCTAGTCCTTTTGGAACAAAAATGTCTTATTTTTCTCCTTCCTTCTTAACCAAATTGGCCCCCTCTAAATACACATCTTTTGATGGAGCAATTATCATATTGCCCTTAGTATTTGGCTCCCAACAAATAGCTTAGCTTCACTCAAGAATAAGAAGTCTCTTTACTTCTTGTTATCTATTATTTTTTTGGGCATATGAAGTATTCACTCATCTGTGAGAAAAATGCCATGATCACCAATGCCACAGTCAAGATGAAATGCCAAAATTATTAAGGCACAGCACTTAAACTTATTCCCAATTCAAAGTATTTTTCCTTTATTTTAATACATTGCAAATACAACCCACTTGCTCCCGGTCCAAAATAAAGTATTTATTCATCCTTAACCACATGTACTAATATTAATGGTCTTACTGATTAGTGTTTTGGGAGCACTTTTTATAAAAACAAAACTAAATATTCTGTATTGAAAATAATAATTTTTAAACTTTTAAATACTTTAAAAATACAAATTTTAATATATTTTCAGTTGACATTTTTATTTTTTATTTGTTAACAAATGTATTTAGAATATTTGTTTCTTAGCGTTTGCCTCGTACTAATACTAATCTTCATTGCTATAATTTAGATCAAACACCAAAGGTGAGGCACATATGATAAACTTGCTCTCAAATCAAAGTAAAGTATCTATCCCTTATTTTTGTTGCAAACACAAAGTATCTATCCTTTATGGTCGATAAATTCTTATGTGAAAACAAACCTAACACCTCATTTTTTTTTAAAAAGCCAATCAAAAAATTAATATAAATTTCGTTAGAAAAATATAAATAACAATAAACAAAATGTTATAAGCATAGGTAAAAATGTTATTAGATGATGCACAGTACGATGTATATAGTGAATAAATTTTTTGAGCGATTGTTTTATATTTTATTGAAAGGAAATTCATATTTAAAATTTTAAATATTTTGTTAAGGTTAAAATATAAATTTTTAAAAAATAACGTTTTAGTCACTTAACTTGTAATTTTTTTCATGATTCACTTTCAATATCTATTATTTGACAAATTCTAACATATATTACATCTACTGTGTATTAGTAGTTAGAGAGTATAACAAATATCCTCTCTTATAAGTAAATGTTAATAGTCATATTTATTTTTATAACTGAAACAATGACTTAAATTATATTGGTTCGATAAAAATATGAAAAAACACATATGTATCTTATATTAAACCAACATCAATCAAATTATCGGCATATCTATAAAGAATATGAGAGTCATGAACTACTGCTTTTGAAAAATATTATTGATCGCCGTTAGAATTTTGCTATTTAAATATTAATCTATAATGGACCACTTATAAAAGTGATTAACCATAAAACCTACATCTATTTTTTATTTATTTTATTTTTACTGATATATCTTCCTTGAAACTCCGTTATATCAAAACTTCAAAAATATATCATTAAAATTTATTTAGTTAAAGACATGTTTTTGAGATGATAATGAAATAGTTATCAAAAGAGTAATTTTTTAAAATCATGAAGCCAAATGTTAAGACCAAAAACAATAATTAAAACATAATACAATTGGTGTCAATAGTTGAACAAGCTAAATTTATTAATGAAAATACAAATCGTGCTAACAATATATACACCCAACATACAATTAAGCTAAGGTGTTAGTAACTCAGGCTATAAATAACTTGCATATTACTGAACAAATAAAATAATATTTTGTTTGTGTGAAAATATAAACAAAATAGCAAAAATTAATACCCTATCAAAGTAAAATGAAATCCCATAATGTTAAAATATAATTTACCTTTACTTATTGATCGAAAATAACATTTAAGCATTGTCCATGTAAAAAAAGAGGTCTAAATCCATCAATGTTTGAAAAAATGGATATAAAAGGAATCGTACATCACAAACCAACCAAAAAAATAGAAAAAAGAAGAAATTAAATGTGAAGATACAACATAAACCCATGAAAAGTATATCTGAAATTTTGATTTTACTACAAGTAATCCAAACCCAAAAAAAAAAGAAAATTTTATTTCTAAACATAATCAAATAACCAACTTTGGTAATGAAAGATACATCATAAACTAACTAAATACCTACATACATAACAAAATCTTCAAATACCCTTAAATTTTTCAGCAATTACAAATCAAGTATCCTCGGATACCTCATATGCCTTTCGAAGTAGTGGATAACTTAAGTAAATAAGTAGCTAAAGATTCATAGCTAAAAAAACGAATGTACGATAAGAAGATTAATAAAAAGATAACTTAAGATATTGAATTACAATAGATATTCACAATGAGCATAATAATCAGAATGAAGACGTCAATCTCTTTATAAAGGTCTTCTCATATCCTATTATGAGAAGTAAATTGAAGGTGCCCTAGATTCAAAAGAGACGTGTAAGGTTATTTCAATTATAAACAACGAAAAAATTGAGACATATACAACACATTCCAATTAAATATTTATTTTGACAACTACTCATCTTTTATAAGTTGAATGGTCTTATACAATTAGTACCATAAAAATGTGCATGCTTAGAGAAAAAGTGGAGGAAAAAAACATGTTTAATCATAAAGATTATATAAATTAGGGTTAGAGTTAAATATATCACGACTTAAGATGACTTATAGAGTATAGATATTCAAAAATGATTTATACAATATAAATATTAAAGAAAAAGGTTATAGATATAGTTTTAAAAAATAGATTACATACCCAATAAATATAATTCATATTCAGAAATGATAAAAAAAAAGTTTAATGGATATGTATTTTCAGTATAAACACTTTTATATTAGTAATTAACACGAATCGTTGATTGAATAATTATTTTACGATGACAACTATAATTATATAATAAGATAATAAAAATGTATAGTTTTTATTAACTATTAATATAATATAAATTTTCTCTGTGTGCATCATATTAACTCAATGATAACGGTTATCCATATAAAAAAAATATAAATTAGTTTAAAACACTTTAACAACCAGTACAATGTGTGTAGATATACATTCATATTAAACACAAGTCATCAAGTGAATGATTATTTGAGGATGAAAGTTTTAATTATATAATGGTGGGTGATTTACACTTAAAATAAATATTCATTAAAACATTTTTGTCATTAGATTACGTTTACGACAAAAGGTTTTTTTTTTTTTTTTTTAATAAAAGAAACAGATAGAAAAGAAGAAAAAAAGTTATAAAGAAAAGAATATAAAAGGAATTAAAAAAATAAAAAAAGTAAAACAAGTGTCGTTAAATTGCTTTGCATCATCACCGAGTAGAAAGAGTGCAGAAGGCAAAGCGAGTTGCGTTAAGAGTGTCTGTTGACAATCAAATCAAATCAAGATCCATTTCCATTTCTTCTTCTTTCGTTGTCGGTTTCTGATTTTGATTTAAGCAGATTAACTTGAAACCCTAAACCCCCTTTTCACTGTGATCGGAGATCGAGGAAGATGGATGAAGAGTACGACGTTATCGTTTTGGGAACTGGTCTTAAGGAATGCATTCTCAGTGGTCTTCTCTCTGTCGATGGCCTCAAGGTAACAACGCAAACACTTCACAACAACTATTATTCTCTTATCGATTCATAGATAGATGATAGATCCAATCGTCGGTGAATTATGTTTGATTCGTTCATGCTTAGGTTCTTCACATGGATAGAAATGACTATTACGGAGGAGAATCCACCTCGCTCAATCTTATTCAGGTATTTTTATTTATTTATTTATTTATTTATTTATTTTTGAACTCTGAAAAAATGATGATTTGATTTGATTTGATTTATCTGTGTGATGATTCAGCTTTGGAAGAGATTTAGGGGAGATGACAAGCCTCCACCACATTTGGGCTCTAGCAAAGACTATAATATTGATATGAACCCTAAGGTTATTCATTTTCTGTTTTTGCTTTTGTTTTTAATTCTTTCGGTACATTACTGATTCATATGATATGTTAATTACATGCACTTATGTTATGATATGGTTCTCAATTTGTCTGACTTTTTTTTTTAATTTTGTTTTCTGTTGGCTAGTTCATTATGGCTAATGGCATGTTAGTGCGGGTTCTCATTCATACTGATGTTACAAAGTATCTCTATTTTAAAGCTGTTGATGGAAGCTTTGTCTTTAACAAAGGAAAGGTATCTTTGTGTTTTTGCTCATTGATTGCATTGGAAAATCTGTTTTGGATTTTAGATATTTGGTGATGTACGTGTTGATTGTTTTGCTGGTGGGAAATTCCATTGTTATAGGTTCACAAGGTACCTTCTAATGACATGGAAGCCTTGAAGTCCCCGCTTATGGGAATATTTGAAAAACGCCGGGCGCGCAAGTTTTTCATTTATGTTCAAGATTATAATGAGAGTGATCCTAAAACTCATGATGGGATGGACTTGACAAGAGTGACTACTAAGGAACTGATAGCGTATGTCTACACTCATTTTCTTGTCTCCATTATATTTCCATTTATAGATTCAATTCAATGACCCGCCCTTTTTATTGCCATAATACTTTGCATAATCATTTGGAAATTGGTTTTGGAATAAGTACTTTGACTTGTTGATCTTAATATGGTATCATCTTTATTTTTTTGTCAGAGTCAATAGTGAAATGTTATTGTGTGGACACTTCTTTTGTCCGTATGTGTATATATATATATATATATATATATATATATATATGTATGTATGCATTCATGAGCTCAAATTCTACGTGTGTGGTAATTTACTATATAAATTGGCATTTATGTTTTTGTACATATAAAATTGCTTGTCACATTCATTTTGCATTTTATGATACTCTCTCTGTCCCTAATTATAAGCACCTATTGAAAATTTTACTTGTCCCTAAATATAAGTCCCTATGCAAATTACTAGATGCATTTATTATTATTTTTCCAAATCTATCCCTATTAATACTTCTAATTTATCTTGAAATGTGAAAAGTTAACATTATATACATCTACATACAATGGACAATTTAGTTATAGCTACACACAAAATATACATATTAATTACACCCACTTTTCTTAATATATGTGAAATACCCAATGGGTGCTTATAAAAAGGGTCAGAGGGAGTATTTATATATTTCATGTGTGTTTGTAGAGTAGGTCTCTTCATTCCTTTATTAAGAAGAGAAGTATAACTTTGTGTGGATGGTCAGAAAGAATATTTTAAGATCCTTTTGCCTTTCTTGTTGACCCATGACAGGAAATTTGGCCTTGATGATAACACCGTGGATTTCATTGGTCATGCTTTGGCGCTTCATAGAGATGATCGCTACTTGAATGAGCCAGCCCTGGACACTGTAAAGAGAATGAAGGTTAGTGGACTATTATGAACTTGTTATTCTTTCTCAGTTATGGATTATTCTTACTTTAAAGTTTCACCTGTTCCATTTGCATCCTTAGCTTTATTATTTATCCTTATTCATGGTCCTATATTTCCTACTTGTAGTTATATGCAGAGTCTCTTGCACGATTTCAAGGGGGATCACCTTACATATATCCTTTGTATGGTTTAGGAGAGCTTCCTCAGGTATCCCTGTCTATATATAACCACCTGCTTGATCTCCTTTTGAGAATGTAGTGTGTTGGATTTGTTTTGCTCATGTTGTTTAATTCATTATCTTTTGTTGGTTCAGGCATTTGCACGGCTTAGTGCTGTTTATGGCGGTACATATATGTTGAATAAACCTGAATGCAAGGTAGATATACATACACTACTATACATCCATACTCTCTCGCTCTCTTTTAATCCACACTAGTGCACTGTAGGACTTGGATCACTTGCACAATTGCAACTAAGAGAATTATATATTTTCTTCATTTCTTTGAATTATTAAATGCTAGTTTGAAGACACTTTTGTTGAGTATGAAACAATATTGAATCATGTAATTTTTTTGCACATTGAGCTAAATAACATGTGAAAAATTGTTCATTGGGCTATTCGGTTTTGATTTACACTACTGCTATTTGAATCCTATCCCAATACATATAGCCTCTTAAACTCGTTGAACTTGTTATTTATTTTGTTAACTCGCAGTCAATTGGAATTTCCCACCCCTTTCTTTCTATTCTAGTTGTTACTGTGATTTTGATTTGAAAATCTGCAAGTATAAGTTCTTACTTTAGGAGTTGATGTTTATTCTGCTTGAATTCCAGGTTGAATTTGATGGTGAAGGAAAGGTTATTGGTGTGTCGTCTGAAGGGGAAACTGCCAAGTGCAAAAAAGTTGTTTGTGATCCATCATACTTGCCCAACAAGGTAATAGAAATCGATTCCTATTTTGACTACTTGCAAGTTGCAACCAGTTCAGGTTATAGTGAGAGTGAAAATTTGTTTGCTCTCAAAGTTGCTATGCTAATAATATATTACCACTTTTCTTTACGAAGGAAGTTTGTTCTTATTGCAGTTAGAAATAAATAACATTAGTGGCAAATGTTGAACTGATTTTAATTTCTAAAATGACACTTGATGGGAGTCTGCACCATTCTTTTAAACAAAAATTCAACTATTTCAACAGGTGAGGAAAGTTGGTAAGGTTGCAAGGGCAATAGCCATCATGAGCCACCCAATCCCAAACACCAATGACAGTCATTCAGTGCAAGTTATTCTCCCACAGAAGCAGTTGGGTCGCAAGTCAGACATGTAAGTTATCATCTAGCATGAGTTTTAAAATAGATACTGAGTTAAATTCATAGGATCTATTGCAATGAATGTCCGGTTGATCAACAATATATATCCTGCTATTAGGAACGTTAAAAAGTAGTTTAACACTCAATTCTAAGTACATCCAATGACTTGGGATTTCTTAGGGATTGTAATGGCCATATTTCTGAGAACTTTGAGTCTAGTAACCAATAACTAATGATACCAAGTGAGATATTTACTATTCAGTGACCACTCATACATGAAAATCATTTAATGATTATGATCATAACTGATATCCAAAAAATTGAGAATGCCTAAGAATGGAAACATTTTTAGACATACTGGATATTTAACCATATTCAATGAAGGCATAGAAGTTCAGTTTTTGAATGATAATGCAATTGGTTGGTTTGGAATGTGAAAGATAACAACTGATATGATTGTGTTGTGGTGGATTCAATAAAATTACTAAAATGCTAAATATTAGATTGTTATGATTCTCATGTTAGAAATTTACGATGTTAATTCTACTCAACTGAGTTGAGCTTGTACTGCTAGTTATACTGCACTAGTACTCAACTTAGTGCAAAAGATAGATTAGTAAAAATAGAACCTTCAGGTTAATAAGTTATATTATGTCTCAATATTAATCTTATATCATATTATTCATAATTTTGGCTCCCACTGTCTTCTTTTTTTCCACTTAAACTCTAATTTCCACATGCTGTTATGGAGGTATCATCCTCCATGTCCTAATCCTGTCACTGCCGCACTGCTAAGTTCCTGGAACTTCTCTCCGCTGTCCTCTCTTTTGGTTCTATTCTTCCTGCCTGCGTTGCACCGATGCTGCTCATTGGATCCTTGTCCAACACATGACTGTTTGGAGCTTCTTTCTCTACTTAACCTGTTACATGTTTTCTCTCATCTGATGGTGTTGGACAAATTCTATCTCCTACCACTTAATTCATCCCGTGCCGTGCCAAATACTAACTCATTCAGAATGTTATGTTCTTCCGAGTGATTCCTATGCGTGCAGTATCCCCAAATTGATCAACCTCAGGCAAACACCGTCACCATCACATGTAATCACTAGGTTTTGGGAAGTTTCACAGTCCACATACTTCATTACCTCTCTATCTCCTGACGTACCCCAGTGCTGTTCATTTCCCATCATTCCTTAATTGTACAGCTGTTCAGCAATTTTTCTTGTTTGCACAGACCTGTTTGACTCACTCTCAGTCTCAGGCAATCAATCAGTGCTAAACCAACGTCTCAACAATCTTGTAGCTTAGCAGATCACCGGTAGGATTCATCTAGCAATCTGGTTATATGTTCAAGCAAACCCACTGTTGCCATCCTTTCCGAAGGATGGAAGGCGAAATGCGTAGATAGGTGAAAAAATCCTAATGCATTCATCATCTTTAATAATCCTTTACTTGTCTATGTTCAAGTTGTAGAACTCAAGTTTCCCACAATATAGTTTTAGAGTTCACCACCCTGATGGCCAATTGGATGATAGAGAACATGTTATTGCAAGGAGATCTTGTGATAGTAAGACATGCAAGCCTGGAACACGGGACATTTGTGAGTTGTTACCCCATATTTTTGTATTTGTGGAGCTCTCCAACCCAACAGTTGTCCAATTGGATGATAGAGAACATGTTATTGCAAGGAGATCTTGTGATAATAAGACATGCAAGCCTGGAACACGGGACATTTGTGAGTTGTGACCCCATATTTTTGTATTTGTGGAGCTCTCCAACACAAAAGTTATACATGAAAGTGATGAAACGATTTTAAATAGCATGCCTGTTTGAGAACTGGTGTTATTGTAGTGGTTACCGGTCATGAAGTTCAATATTAATGTTTTGCAAACAATGCCATCCCAGACTGAGTGTCTAGACAGATTTTGAAATTGATCTGCTTCTACTCAGCTATAGAGAGGATTCTAATGGTTTGGAGGCTTACAATGTTAGTGGTCTTACTGGGTTTGGGCTCCACTAGTTATATTATGCTAGCAGAGGACCATTAGGTCAGCATTTCAATATTAAATTCGTATGATAATGATATTACAAATGTAATGTTAACAAAAGTTGCTGCTTGTTAAATCTACTACCTAGTAAAGAGTACTATAAAATGTTATTATCTAGTGAGGCCTCTGGTTTTTTCAATCATCCTCCATATAAAAGGTATACCAAAATGCTAAGATAATTTCGTATCTTGAACTTGAAAAATTAATAATATTTTGAGCATCAATATATATTATATAATCAATTATAGATTATATTTTTCCTCGTTACCCTGAATGTTTTAATTTGTTGTTCTGGGCAGGTACCTATTCTGTTGCTCGTATTCTCACAATGTTGCTCCAAAGGGAAAATTTATTGCATTTGTATCAACTGAGGCAGAGACAGATCAGCCTGCAATTGAACTTAAACCTGGGATTGACCTTCTAGGACCTGTTGATGAGATCTTTTTTGATATGTATGATAGATTTGAACCAGTCAATGAACCCACCCTGGACAACTGCTTTGTATCAACAGTGAGTTTACTTTGTCTTACATATGTTTAATACATTTATATATTTATGCATGCTATCAAGTCGACTAAAATATATAACTTTTTTTGACAGAGCTATGATGCTACCACTCACTTTGAGTCAACTGTACTGGACGTTCTCAACATGTATACATTGATAACCGGAAAGGTAACTGTTGTTCCCTGGTGACCAGTTGTTTTTTGTGCTTGATTTTACCTGGCAGTGCCACAAATGACAACTGCCATTATTCTACCATAGCCATTTACTCCAAAAGTTAAGACTATAACCGTTGTAATTTATCATATCATTTGCATACAAGTCCTACAAACTTTTGGAATCTAATTCTTCTAACTCTCTAATGATCGTTTATCTTCTAACTCTCTAATAGTCACTTAGCTACAAGAAAATTATGGAACTACATTCACGAATCATTGGCATCACACCAACTTTAGGTTTTTACACGGCTTTTGGTTCGTGTTAATCAATATTCTGCAAAATTTAATATTTAGTTCTCCCCTCCCCTCAAAGCTAAAATAAGTTTGATCTTGTTTAGGATGTATTGGATTTTTAAAATTTTTGTTTTTAGGATTCTTTTTGTTGCTTTTACAAAGTTAATTCCAAGTTGCGTTGAATTTTGAATTTCACCATCTTTCTATTCCTGATACCAATAGCTGTATGGCTGAAAGTTTGATTGTTTACAATTTCACTGATGTATGTGAATAAATTGAACTTCATTGTTTTTTACTCAACCATTTTCTTCATATGAAGAATTTATACCTGTTAAAATTGTTTCTTCTTATGAATAATTTATACCTGGTCTGGCCCAGTCGGGTTTGAACATATAACATCCATCATATTCTCTTGATATATGTGGTTAATTGGTTATTTTCCTGATTTTTGTATTCTTAACGTGGTGAATTTGAACAGGTTCTTGACCTCAGTGTGGATCTTAGTGCCGCCGGTGCCGCAGAAGAGTAAAGAAAGCAGGGTGATTTCCTTTGTGTTTGTTATGTTGCTGATGGAGTCTATACATTGGCTTGACGACGTATGTTATTAGTTTATAATAAATTATTATATGATATAAATTGTTTTGTTTTGGAAAAAGAGTCTGAATCTAGTAGAAAATATGTTTTGTAGGGAAACCTTTTCTCATCTGAATGCTCGATTGTGCGTACTACATTTGTTATATCTAGACATGTATGTATGATGTGCGCTGCACTGGTTTTAGTTTCGGAATGGAGTTTTATTTTCATACTGCAAATTGCACGTTTGGTATATCAATGCCGAAGTTTGCACACGAGACATGCTAAGTGTTTATGGGATCACTGAATTTGAATTTTCTAAAATGAGTAAAGTGAGAAAATTAAGTGTCATTTCAACAAACTCGGAATTTGTTATCATCTATCTACAATATCTACTTATGATTTTGTTAATGATTGATTTTATTTATTTTATTTTCTACATTAAGATGTTCACTTTAGAGAAACTAAATCAGATATCACTATTACATATAATAGCCATTTGATTAGGAGTTGTGAGTTCAGTCGTCTTAGATTACAATTTCAACAGACTACTTAAAATTAGTATACAAATTAGTTTAATATAGATTTTTCCACTCTAAAATAAAATTAGTATAAAAGTAAAGTTTGTTCCATACAGATTTTTCTACTCTTTTTAGATCGTAGAAATCTCATTCACAATTTAATGGCATGGGGGCGAAAAACTTGGGTTTTGGACTTTCTCTATATGTTAGAAGATAATTTTGCCACTTACACCTCCTATTTTGTTACTTACACTCTTGTCATTGCTGAAAATATTAAATTGTCTTTGTCATCAAATTAAATTTGTTAACTTTTCTTTTCCTTTTCTCTTCCATCTTGAAATCCACAAAATTCTTTTATTTTCATCTCTCATTCTCATTCTCATTCCCATTCAAACTCTTTTCTTTAATGTTTTGTTGCTTAAACAGAAATTACGTATATTATGTGAATTGAGTTCACGTACGTATACCAGTTCACAATTCATGTACGCATTTTTATTTATATTCATTTTAAAATTTGACATGTACATATATTGAGTTCAAGTACGTACTTTTTCTATTCACTGCAAATTTTTTCATGTATGTGAAGTCAGTATATTTACGTGAATTGAGTTCAAGTGTATATTTTTCTTACATCTAATGTACATGAACTGAGTTCGAGTGCGCATTTTTCTTACTCACTACAAAATTTTACTTGTACGTGAACTTAATTTACATACATTTACGTTAACTGAATTCAAGTATGTACTTTTCCTACTTATTGTAAAATTTTATATGTATTTGAACTCAGTTTATGTACATGTATGTTAACTCAGTTTACATGATTATAAAATATGTAAGGGTACGTGATTTAAGTTTGTGTTTAATATATAATTTACGACGTACTTAAATTTAAATCACGTAAAATTATCATATTTTGGAGGAAAAAAAACGAATTCAACAAATCAGTGATGGTAATGAAGAGATAAAGATACAAAATAAAGTTTTAGAACAAGTGAAATAGTAAATGGTATTTTTAGATATTTAAATTTTATGAAAATTTAATAGGGTGTGAGTAAACAAAACATGGGATGTAGAAAACAAAATTGGTTAGAAAATTGATGGTCTTGCTCTTCCCTTTATTGACGAAACTGGTTAAGATCCAAATTCCAAGTTGCCTTTATATACTCTTCATCCCTTAATTTACTAGAGGTTTTGTAACATCTTTTTCCACCATCTATGTAAAATCTATCAAAATTATCTCAATTACTAAAAATCACATTGGATTTAAAGTTTGAGTAGAATATTTTTAAGTAAAAACCCAATTCGCTCTCCAACAAAGCATAGACATTTATTTTTGAGAAATAAAAAAAAAATTATCAATTTGCTTCTTAAAAGAATTTTATTATAGCTCAGAGTAGTCCTTTTAATATTTTTTTTAGGGATATTTAGCTTGATTGATATATGGGATTTTAAAGATCAAACTGATCATTTTTCGTATTTTTTAGATTAGATGAATTAGTGTTTATTGTTGGTGATTTTAACCTGAAGATTATTTTTATTTAAATAATAAGAAAAAACTTATCGTAGTCAGAGACTAACATGTGGATTAAATGGGAATCAGATTCATTTAACTCGCAGAAATAATCAACTGTCATATGTGTTGTGAATTTGGTTCCTCAAAAATGGTAAATTAATAATGTAAGCAAATTAATTTTTGATATATTATATCAACTATTAATTTGATATCGATGATTAATATTATTTATTTTATTATCTAAAACGAGTTACGCTCATTTACATACATTATGATTCATTTACCGGGTTGACGAAAAGGATAGTTTGTAATTTTACTGAACAATTTTTTATGAAAACGAAAGGAAATGAGTTTTTAGATTTTGTCTACATTGTGAAAATATTATTTTTATCTATTAAAATATATATTGATTTTAATTTGTCAATAAGATGTAAACTCTTATAGACAAAAAAACGTGATACTCTTAAAAGCGAATTTTTGTGATAGAAAAACTGATAAAATACCAATAGATGGTACATTTTTTGAAAACATAAAGCAAATTTTGTAATATTTTTTATATTTTAAAAAATATAGATAATTATTTACTTTTCAAAAATTTATTATAAAAAATTATTTGCTAACATAATAGATAGACCTTATTTCTAACAATGATTTTCATTTTCATTTTCATTTTCAAATTTTTTCTTGTATGAAGTGGTTGGAATGTTAACAAAAGAAGTGGTTGGGATGACGTTTAGTTATAGATTTTCATTTATGTTGATAGAGAAGATGAAAACCAACTAGAGACCAGAGCCAATGTATTTACAAAACATTTAAAACAATAATATTTTTTTTTCTTCATAATTTTTAAAAAATATTTAGTGTAAATTTTGTTTCATTTTTAAATGATTCAAAATTGATTTTCGATGTTTAAAATTAATTTTGATATCTTTGAATTTTCTCAATTAATTTTACATTTAAAATTGATTATAACTTATAATTAGAATTTATAACTTTTAACTTTAAATATAATTTTAAATAACTATTATTCAACCCACTTTATATAAATGTATTCAAAATATAAATTACTCTACATTCAATCCATTTATAATTAAAATTAATTTTTATCCTTTAAAACTCGATGAACTTTTAAGATACATTTTAAAAAACTTTCGATGACATTCTCTAATATTTTTGTCTTTTCTAATGTTTATTTTATTAGTAAAAATGGAAAAACGAAATTCCATAAGTAAACAAGCCCCAAAGGAAAGGAGATTCTTGATTTTAAAAAAAAAAATCTGATGTCATTTTGGAAGCCTAGATTTGTATTAGAGTCTATGATAGCTACACGGGTCTGGGGTAGATACTCTGATCATTTGCCAAACATTAAAACACATTCTAATTTGTAAGGCAAAAAAAAAAACTAGCAAGTACAGCATAATTAAAGCTCTACAACCCCAAAACTTGAGCCTTCCTTTGCCCGAACGAAGAGATTATAAAGGAAAAGAGTATCCACGCAGATACCTGGAGTCCACGCCTGAATCGCGGACCAGTGCTATGCGTCCAGTTCGGGCCACCTGAAACAAGAAAGATTGATAGGAAAGCAATGGTTTACTGGTTTATGGAGACAAATTCATCAAGATATGGAATAGGGTATTTAAACAAGTAACCAGTTGCAACTAAATATCTACCATATATATGGGAAAGATTAATAAAACAGACCTCACAAATGCCATAGGGTTCTAACAATCTCTGCAATGCAACCATCTTGTCCAGATCTCCAGTAAGCTGACATAAGAGCATATTACTTAGTTCCAGATACAATTTATAAATATTAACAGATCCGTGGATCCAAAGTCAGTAATTTGATAATTTCATTTATATTTGCATCAGAAGTTCGGACACAAAGAAGTTGCAAAAATAAGAAATGCTTCAATCCAAACAACTATAACATAAAAATTGATTTGTTTGATTATCCTAACCTTAAGTAAAAAAGCAGCGTACGCTGTATAACAGCTATAAGCTCATAACCCTAGTTGGAAGGATGAAGTAATTATAACATAGAGGCAATGTCAAGAAGTTTGCACAGATATCAAGCCATTAACTGTTAACTTCTATATAACCCTTTTCAAGAAAAAACATCAATTCTAAGGCCGATGGTTTATCTGAATATAAAGAATAACAACGCATCTCTGTTTGTATGGGGCGTACTTGAACCTAAAAGTATATCTGTTGAGATGAGAAAATTAGAAATTCTAAGGCCGACGATTAATCAACACCGTAAAAAAAACAGGTAAGGAATGCTTCAGACATTGGGCATAACTGGATTCTTGACATATAAAGTTGGTGGTCTGCTGGATAAATAGCTTAGAATTAGAGGGAGTTGTTATTGGACATAATTACTCAAACTTGTGTGACCTTATATTGTAGCACAATGAATTCAGCTAAACTAAACTGGTATTAGTGCAACTTGGAAGTACTAAATTCAGCATTCTATCAATGGTAATGTAGTATCAACTGCATATATGTATATATTGATGTTAAGTATGATACTGCATCATTTGATTTGAAAATCTACATATTGTTCACCTCAAGGGTTATTGTATGATCGGACACATCAACAGCTCTAGCCCTGAAAATGCTGGCAATATCAAGGACATCACGTCGTGCAGCAGCATTTACAGCAATCTTTATTAGCATCAATTCTCTCTCAGCAAATGGCACGTGGGTTATATCACGGACCTGGAAAAATATCAGTTTAGATGTAGAAGTATAAAATGGCCAGTTTTTTTTAATATATATGTATATAAAGATGATCAAATATTATTGTACTATATGTATGAACAACATTCTTAATGATAAAGTGCAACAGCAAGATAAAATGTATTCTTCAAGTAAGATATTTAATAGCTGTTTGGGTTGACATTCCTGAATAAGATTAATAAAGTCAGGGCTCTCAAAAACTAGTCAGGTTTCATTAATAATAGGGTACAAGATAAATTTCAAATTTCTCTTATTAAAAAGTCCGTTCAAATATTTAACTGTGGCTAATCAATTTTGTTACCATGGGTCGTTAAATCCTAATAAAGGTTTCCGGGTTCCAACACAAATTTCCTGTTGTGGCCAGGTGCATAAACAGAGAAAAAACAAAAAATTTAATGTGGTTTGACCTAGACCTATGTCCGTGGGCATCAACAAAGGGAAAAGACACAATCAATAGAGATTACAAGGATTAGCCATTCCACACTCAAATCCTAAACCCAACACCTAAATCCTCACAGCCACTGAGAGTTAGAACTTAACAATATAATAGGATCATGCCAAGGGAATGGTAGTATCAGCAACAAGCCCAGTTCCCCTTCCTCCTCCTGTTTCCCCACAAATCTCCTTGTAAAAGCTTAGTTGGATCAGAAACGTAGACTTCTCTGCTTGAGTCACATGTGGTCGGGCTGAGCCCACTATGTTCATTTTTGTGCCTACTATTACAATGGTGGAGACCGACACTTAAAATGCTAGAGAACTCTGCAACCAGTTGTACTAAAAAATTATAAGGCTAACAGTTTATTTATGGCATGATGCATGTTTTGGGTAGAGATATTAAACCTCATGCAGCTCCACTAACTTATAGAGTTGCTGCACCAGCTTGCTGATTGACTCATCTGTACCAGGAACCACAGTTGTAAGCCGAGAAATTCCTTCAACTTCTGAATGTCCTACAGCTAAACTCTGGAAAGAGAGCACATTCAAGCAAATGAATGAACAGAGAAATTAAAATGGTCAGACTTGTCTGTATGCAATTTTACACAAACATCAAAGTGAAAACAACACTGAAGAAGAAAACCTGAATGTTATAGCCCCTTCTAGCAAAGACCCCTGTAACACAGTTCAGAACTCCGGGAGCATCGTTCACAAGCATGGATAAAGTGTGTGATCGAATTCCGCTTGTCTGAAGGTATGATCCCATCAATTAGAAAATTACATGCAAATCCAAGAAAGTTATATGATAGTGTACGAGCACCAGCTACATTTTTGGCTCTTTAAAAGTAAAAAATACAAAATCGTGATTTTCAGAAAATCAAAATCCTGTTAGCTCAACTTAAATAAATTTAAATACAAGAAAATAATCACAAAGATATCACAAATTGCAGTGTAGAAATTTCACAAAGCAAAACCTTGTATGTGAAAAATAAAAGCTTCAGCAGTCAAAGACTTTTATGTTTTACCAATAAAAACTTATAAATGTGTTGAACACGCTCTATTTATAGAAACTAGTGAGAATATCCAAAATAATGTTTACTTCACTTGACACAATTTCACAAAAAAGATTTAATGTTTGGTTACTGTTAGGATCCTTTCTTTGATCAACTTGATCAAGAAAGGATAACCCTCCATATATTCTATATCCTAACAATTGCTTTGAGCCAAAATTGACTTTTTTTTCTAAACCCTCCATTTGAGTAAAGGTGATGGCCTAAACACACTTAAACTCTCCATTTGAGTATGTTGACATATAGCAATCAGATCTGATATGATTGTGTTTATTAGTTGATTTTCTATTTAAGTTTATTTATATTTTGGGAAATAATCAAATCACTCTGATTTGATTTATTTCCTAATTTATTTTTACTTTATTCTGCATTCATTAGATAGCTGGCAGCATTGTATATATATATATTTGTACTGTTTCTGTTTCAATAATAATAATAAGAAATTTTCCTTCCCTCCTGTTTTAACCTAGCTGCACCCTAAAACACATGGTATCAGAGCTTCGGCTCTGATCCTGTGGCAGCTCACCATGTCCTTACAAACTGAAAAAAATTGTTCCTCCACTACTACAATACCAGAAAAAAATTCTGGTGACCCTAAAATCGTGTCAACCCCTACCACAAATGATCCACTATCCATAAACTCTGGTTTACAGCTTCTAATCCAAAAGCTGAATGGCAGAAACTATGTTGAATGGGCCCAGACTGTGAAGTTAGCTCTTGATGGCAAG
>JBBPBQ010020323.1:5083148-5155638 GCA_037974755.1 Cicer yamashitae | reverse complement strand
AAAAATATTTAAACTTTATAATAATATGTTTGGTGTAAAATATTAATTTTGGTGTGATACATTTTTACTCGTATTTTATTTTATTTTTATTTATAAGACAGAGTCGACCCAAAATATATAAAAGACTAATACAAATTTAAATATGAAGTGTTTCAGAGTCAATAATAGTATTTTACAAAAATTATTAAATTTTTTATGAAAAACTATTTTTCAGACATTTTAAAATAAAAAATTATTTATTAAATTAATATTGATTTTGTATAATATTTTTTTAATAAATAATCAAGTCTATTGATTTAACATTTGTTGAGATGATATTAGATTTAGAGAATATTTTATAATGTTTACATTTAAATTTTAAAATATGAGACATGTTTATTAACTACAAAAAAATTTGGAGCTTTTTTATTAAATAAAATTTATTTATTTTTTGAAACATAAATCGGTTGTTTTAATAACCTTCGCTGTAAGTCAATTCTATCTACATACTTCATTGACGGGATTGTTTACTGTTTTTTGCAATAAAAAGCAGCAGTCTCAAAATCTTATGTAATTATTTTAAAGAGTAGTTATTTGAGAGAGGAAAAATAAAATTAAATTGTAAATAAAATAGTTTAAATAGATATTAATATTGAAAAAGAAAGTTATACCAAAATTTAATTAGTATTCCTTTTATATAAAAATATAGATATAGATAATTAGGGGATGTTTGAATGATTTTTAGTTTTCAAAACTTGTTAAACCAAAATTTGTTTGTTTATCTAATTTTTGAGAATTGTTTTAAAATGACGAAATTAAAAAAATTTGTTTGGTAATCTAATTCTAAAAATCATTTTTAAGAGTGAAATTCAAAAAACTTATTTGGTAATCGATTTTTAATCTATTTTATTATATCAAAATATAACAAGGAAAAAGCAATATTTTTTAAATTTATCATTACTTTTTAATTATTTAACATATAATTAATGATCAAATAAGAAAAATAACCTTCAAGTAATTATAGAATAAACCAATCAAAAGGAATGGTTATAAGTCAATAGAATTAAACACAACATTTTATTAAAAAAATGTACATGTTATGAATAAAATTAATTATATGTATTTTCGTAAATACAGCTCGATTAACACCTACAAAAATATTTGATATGTTATGAAACAACTTCGAACTCAAGATTTTATCATATTTATGTGTGAGTTTTGCCGTTAAATTCATTAGAAAAAAAAAATTATATGAATGTCCATTGATCACCAGAATAAAAAATACTAAAGTAAATGAATATTAGAAAACACTAATTTATGTCGATATTATATTTTTTACTTTGTAATGATGATCCCGAGTTACAAGATAAAGTTTCATATAAATAATAGTCATGTAAGAAAATATCGATGTTGCTTGTAAAATGCATTTTTGAAGAGTTTGCACAGTATTATCTTTGTCTCTCTTTTTTATTGCTCAATTATCTATATTTTTATTTTAGATTTTATAGTGAAAAATAGATTGTGTCATAAGATAATTACAGAATCAAACGTTTGTGTTAGCCGTCAGTATAAAATTGTGTTACACAAATTGTGTATGCAATTAAACTCTTTCATAATATGTTACTATAATTTTGATTAATTTTACCAAAAAAAATTTAAAATAAACTGTTGGAACATATTGTGTGAATTTAAAAAAATTATTGAAGTCCCACATTGGAAAGAATTTGTTTTTGTAAATTCAAGTGTTTTTTAAAATTCAAGTCCCACATTGAAAAGAAATTTTTTTTGAACTCCCACATCGGAAAACTCTCATATTTTGAATATGCTAAAGTCCCACATTGATTAGAAATCAATTGTGAGTTTGCTTCCATCACTATATAATGAGTTTCAATCTATTGTGAAAAGCACACAAAAGTTGGATGTTTTTCCCAACTTTCTCTTTTCTCTCTCTTTTATTTTGCTCGCCTAATTTTCAAGCCACTTCTCCACTTTCTTTCTGTCCCTTTGGTTTTTTGAGCGGTTATTATGTCGCAGTCCCTTCGGTTTTTAGAGCGGTTGTTATGCCGCAGTCCCTTCGGTTTTTAGAGCGGTAATTATGCCGCAGTCCCTTCGGTTTTTAGAGCGGTAATTATGCTGCAGTCCCTTCGGTTTTTAGAGCGATTGTTATGTCGTAGTCCCTTCGGTTTTAGAGCGGTTGTTATGCCGTAGTCCTTCGTTTTTAGAGCGGTTTTTGTGCCGTATTGCAAATGACTTTATCGCCATATTGAGAATGGCTTTAAGAACTCTGATTCAGTGAATCTGGGCTGTTTTATCCTGGGGACTTCGTGATTGATAGTCTGCCTTGCACAATTTGGACAGTGCCGCGAAACGTCTTAAAGAGAGCGACCTAGTCCGCGACTTAACTCAGTAATATCTTCGGTGACATAAATTGTGATTTTAAACAGTTTTTCGAAACTCAAAAATAACAATTTTAAGACGGTTCTTTCTGCCATGTCAACCGAAGAAATTACTGGATTTGGATTTGGTTCTGTTGCCTCTGATTTCAATAAATTGTTTCAATTTGAAGCAAACAGAAAAAGATAAGAAAGTTAGAGAATTAACCCATGGGAGAATAATGATAAGAATCATATTCTTAATAGACTTGCTGATGATTTGTATAACTACTACAGTTCCAGCAATACTGCTAGAGATGCTCTGAAGCTGCTACTCAGAGTATCACATGACCGATGACAGATTCGTGGAGGCTGAAGATAACTCATGAGATCATCTATTAAGGTACGTCACTCATGACATATTTAAATTAAATGTTGAAATTTAATATGTCTCATTCTGTTTGAATAGTGAAATCAATAAAATGTCTCTTGCTTACATGTTGTATGATTTTAATTTTTGACATGCTAGACTATGTGATGTGAACCCATTTGATTTCAAACTTAATTAACTTAGGTTTAATTCCAAAGTTATCTTTAAATGATTTTTGAAAAATGTGATTTTTGTAGTTAAGCTAAAATAAAAAGTGTTCACATAAATTTGTAGTTAAAGAATCTGAGTCTTTAGATTTATTACACTTTGATATATGTGAACTTGATGGGACGTTAACAAGAAATAAAAAAAAAATGTTATTTCATTACTTTTATTGATGATTGCTCTGACTATACTTTTGTATATCAAATGAAAAATAAAAGTGAAACATTTGACATGTTAAGGATCTTTGTAACTGAAGTTGAAAATCAATTTAGTAGAAAGATTAAGAGGTTCTAAATATGATTCTAGTTTGTTTAACGAATTTTATAAATTGTCTGGAATTATACTTGGAACAACTACACCATAATTGATTGAAGTGAATGATAATGTTGTAAGAAAGAATAGAACTCTTAATGAACTATTTGTTGCTAGTATGCTTAACTCTAGTGTTGCATCTCATTGGTGTGAGAAATATATATTTCTTATTTGTTGGGTTTTGAATAGAGTCCCTAAATCTAAGAACAAAATATCTCCCTATGAGATAATGAAGAAAAGACAGCCCAACTTGTCTTATCTTCGAACTTGGGGCTGTTTGGCTTATGTCAGAATCCCCGATCCCAAGCGAATTAAACTCGCTAGTAGAGCCTATGAATGTGTATTCATTGGGTATGCGATAAACAGTAAAGCGTATAGGTTTTACGACCTAAATGCGAAAGTAATCATAGAATCAAATGATGTTGACTTCTATGAAAATAAATTCCCTTTCAAAACGGGAAATAGTGGGGGCGGCGAACCTAGTCAAGCTCCTGTGATAAGAAGCACTGAAAGCAACAAACAAGACGAAACAGAAACTCGAAGGAGTAAGAGAGTGAGAGTTGCTAAAGATTATGGACCTGAATATATGGCCTATAATTTAGAAGAGGATCCTGCAAATATCAAGGAAGCCTTGTCATCTTTGGATGCAGATTTATGGTAAGAAGCTATAAACGATGAAATGGATTCTCTAGAGTCTAACAAGACCTGGCACTTAGTGGACTTGCCTCCTGGTTGCAAACCTATAGGTTGTAAATGGATTTTGAAAAAGAAACTAAAACCCGATGGATCTATTGACAAGTACAAGGCACGCCTTGTAGCCAAAGGTTTTAGACAAAGAAAATATAGATTTCTTCGACACTTTTTCACCTGTCACCAGAATAACATCCATCAGGGTGCTCATATCACTTGCGGCTATTCATAACCTGATGATACACCAGATGGATGTAAAAACAGCTTTTTTAAATGGTGACCTGGAAGAAGAAATCTATATGGAACAACCTGATGGTTTTGTAATACATGGGCAAGAAGACAAGGTCTGTAAGTTAGATAAATCTCTGTATGATCTTAAACAAACTCCTAAGAAATGGCATGAAAGGTTTGATAAGTTGATTATATCGAATGAGTTTAAGTGAATGAAAGTGACAAATGTATTTACTACAAATCTGAAAATAGCATTTGCACTATCATATGTCTCTATGTATACGACTTACTCATATTTGATTCAAACATTCATGCTATAAATATTGTGAAATCATTGTTGTGTAACAACTTTGATATGAAAGACCTCGGAGAAGCAAATGTAATCCTTGAAATCAAGATTACTAGGTCAGAAAATGGAATTTCTTTGGATTAGTCTCACTATGTTGAAACAATCCTATAGAAATATAAATATTTTGACTGTAAACCTGCTTGCACACCATATGATCTAAGTGTGAAACTTTTCAAGAACACTGGTTAAGGTGTTAGACAAACTGAATATGCGAGCATCACTGGCAACCTCAGGTATGCCATTGATTGTACTAGACCCGACATTGCCTACGTCGTGAGACTGTTGTGCAGGTTTACTAGTAGACCTAGTATGGAGCATTGGCACGCTATCGAAAGAGTCATGAGATACCTAAAAAGGACCATGAATCTCGGATTACATTATCAAAGATTTTCTACCGTCCTTGAAAGATACAGTGTTATTAATTGGAACATCTTATCAGCAACCAGTTGCTATATTTTAGTATAGCTAGTGGTGTTGTATCTTGGAAATCGAAGAACAGACGATATTGGCTCAGTCCACTATTGAGTCTGAAATGATAGCACTAGCTACTACTAGTGAAGAAGCGAGCTAGTTGAGATGCTTGCTAGTTGAGATCCCTTTATGGGAAAAACCTATGACAGATGTGTTGATCCACTGCGATAGTACCGCAGCTATTGTGAAGATTGAGAATCGTTATTACAACAATAAGAAACGACAAATTCGTCGTAAGCACAACGTTGTTAGAGAGTTACTTTGTAAAGTAGTTGTTATAGTGGATCATGTACGCACTGATGAAAAATTTGGCAGATCCTTTGACGAAAGGATTAGCTAGAGAGAAAGTCATAAATACATCCAAATGGATGGGACTAATGCCTATAGAGTCACTCATGATGGTAACCCGACCTAAAAGACTGGAGATCCCAAGAATTAGGTTCAATGGGTAAAAACAAGTTGTGAAGTGATATGAGATGAACATGCTATTATAAATCAGATAAGCATGATTCATGAAGCGATAATAGGATGAGGTAATAGAAACTCTTAATGAGATCTATACTCTATGTGGAGGGAGTACCTAGCTACAGGAGTACTCTTGATAGACTCACCTATGTGAATGTGGAAGTGGGGCCGCTTCCTATGGAATTTTGAGGCAGAATTCCTAGAGCGTTCACTATATTGGGATACACGTGCAGGGCCATTAATGCACGGGCTTTTGAGAATATACCATATGAAAAGGTTGTGTGTGGGTTTGATGTCAGAGATAGAGTTCAAGACTATGAGTCACTCTTGTTGAATCTGAATCTTACTTACTATGCAAAGGTTCAAGTCAAGAGACACCTTTGTTTATGCACGATCTTATAGAAGCGTTTGACGCTATTTCAGAAACATTCCTTTAAATTCAAGTGGAGGATTGTTGGAACATATTGTGTGAATTTAAAAAAATTGTTGAAGTCCCACATTGGAAAGAATTTGTTTTTGTAAATTCAAGTGGAAAGAAACATGTTTTTTAAAATTCAAGTCCCACATTGGAAAGAAATTTTTTTTGAACTCCCACATTGGAAAACTCTCCTATTTTGAATATGCTAAAGTCCCACATTGATTAGAAATCAATTGTGAGTTTGCTTCCATCACTATATAATGAGTTTCAATCTATTGTGAAAAGCACACAAAATTCTGCTCGCCTAATTTATTCTGCTCGCCTAATTGTGAATCTCTCTCTTTTATTCTGCTCGCCTAATTTTTGAGCCACTTCTCCCCTTTCTTTCTGTCCCTTCGGTTTTTTGAGCGGTTATTATGCTGCAGTCCCTTCGGTTTTTAGAGCGGTTGTTATGCCGCAGTCCCTTTGGTTTTTAGAGCGGTTGTTATGCCGCAGTCCCTTCGGTTTTTAGAGCGGTAATTATGCCGCAGTCCCTTCGGTTTTTAGAGCGGTTGTTATGCCGCAGTCCCTTCGGTTTTTAGAGCGGTAATTATGCCGCAGTCCCTTCGGTTTTTAGAGCAGTTGTTATGCCGTAGTCCCTTCGGTTTTAGAGCGGTTGTTATGTCGTAGTCCTTCGTTTTTAGAGCGGTTTTTGTGCCGTATTGCGAATGACTTTATAGTCATATTGAGAATGGCTTTAACTGCCATATTGAGGGTGTAATTCTAGAACAGTTTTCTACGGTGCAGTGGAACTCCGATACAGTGTGTTTTATCCTGGGGACTTCGTGGTTGATAGTCTGCCTTGCACAATTTGGGCAGTGCCGCGAAACGTCTTAAAGAGAGCGACCTAGTCCGCGATTCAACCCAGTAATATCTTCGTTGACATAAATTGTGATTTTAAATAGTTTTTCGAAACTCAAAAATAACATAAATTCTATTAAAAAAAAAGCACAAGGTGTATATTGAAAATAGTAATTATCATAAAAGTAAAAAAAAATAAAACAAGCATTCCCTCTGTGATTTATCTCTCCTCAAACATACACAACACTTTTTGTTATTATAATTAATAAAAAGTTACTAAATTACAAAACTGTCGTGAATGAGAGTGACAATTTTCCTTGTATTTTTGTCTTACACTATTTTTGCATATAGAAAAGTAAAATTAAAAAGCAAAACACTCTAAAACAGTTTTGGTTTTTTAGATTTAAAAACCGGTCAAATAAAAATAATTTAAAAAAACAGTTTTTAAAAAAGAAATCTACCAAATAATTTAATTTAATTTTAAAAACAAATAAAAAACAGTATTGTAAAACTATGCATACAGTTTTCCTTTATCTCTATGCAACTTTGAAAACCCTCTTAATCACTCACCATCAATACCATGAACCACACTACCACATGCAACCACACTATACCACCTCTAGAAGATCCATTCATGATAAATTTTAGTCATCTTGATCAAGGCTGAGGCGTTCACCGAACGTGAATATATCTCTTAGGCGTCCGGTGAATATTAATCACACGACATTTTACTTTAATTTTACACTCTTGAACTACATAGGATATCTTTAGGAGTTGCAGGGCGCCGATAGGACAACGTTAAAAAAAAATAAATTCTTCTTTAATAATGCGATTATGTGTTGCTATATTTTTTATTTTTAAATAAATGAATAAATATTAATTTAATAAATAAAATATAATAAAAATCATTTAAAAGATTAAATTATATTAATAAAATCAAAGAAAATATATTAAATAGAAAAAAATACAAGTGAACGCAGTTGAGTAAATTGAAACAAAATTACCAACTTCATCTTATTTTTGCAACCAACTCCCTCCTATTTACTCCTTCTTATGTTGTTGTTGATTGCGTCCTATTTTACGATTAATTTTATTTATTAAAATATAAATTAACATATATATCATTGTTTAAACAACGTAACACTTTCAAAAAATTAGCATGTTCATGTTGTTTGTGTATATGATATACTCAAATTTTGATTCTTTAAAGATAAAAAAAGTGATGATGCATTTATTTTATATTAAAAATAAAATAGACGTTAAGAATAAAATACACAAATTATATCAGTCACCTGATAATAATCCACTAATTATATTTGTGCAATTTATTCTTAACATCTATTTTATTTTTAAATAAATGTGTCTAATTTGTATTTTAATAATTAAAATTTACGGTAAAATAGGAGGCAGTCAAATGCAAAATAAGAGAAAGTTATTAATTTTATTTACAAATAAAATTAAGAGCAAAATAGGAGGAAATTGGTTGCAAAATAGGAAGAAGTTGCTTATTATGATATACTCAAATAGGATGAAGTTGCAAAATAGGAGTGTCGTTTTTGCTCATTTCACGTGTATTATATTAAGATTGGATATTGTGGTTACTAGTTTAATTAAGAGAATAATTAGTTGAATGAATTTGGTTTGTTAGTTGGTTTGATCTAGTTAGTCAAGGTAGTGGGTATGAATGTAAGGTGGTACTTATTCTCCGGCTATCAGGTCAAAAACTCTTACAAAGATAATGAGAACGAATGAACAGTTATACTTATTCTCCAAATAAGGGCTGATTTGTTACATGTGTTGTATTCATTGTTTTAGTACTTTTTAAATTATTGATATAAAATATTTTAAGGAATTTTTTTGTATTTATGTGTTTTTTGCTATCGTATTAAAAAATGACGGTAAATAAAAAATAATAATAATTTTATCAAAGTATCTTTATTAATAATTTATTTATTTCTTATTATCATAAATACAAAATAAAATATACTTTATTTTAAAAATAATATAGATAATAATAATGTGTGAAATAAGTAAAAGTGACCCTTAATATTCTATTTAATTTCATTTGTAAAACCTTGATACTATCTAAATAATTTGACAAGGAACCCGTGGGAAAACAAAAAGAAAATTATACTCTATATTAATATTTCCACCTTATATTTTATATGCAAACTATTTATTTTATAATTTTTATTTTCAAGAGAAGATAATTATAATTTTGTTCCCTACTAAATTTAATTTGAGTTCTGAAAAACTCTTTTAGAACACAAATGTATTTTAAATAATTTGAATTTTGTGTATTAGAAAACATTTTTAAAGTTTTTCGAAACACATTTATGTTTCGGAAAATTTAAAAAAAAAAACTTTACATAATATAAATATAACATAAATGTTCGTAAAATTAGAACTTTGTCTATTGAAAAATATCTTTTAAGGTTTTCAGGAACATGTGTTCTAAAATACTTAAAAAATATTTTTCGATACACAATTATGTTTTTGAAATTCAAAATTTATGTTATAAAAAACTTTTTTTAAATTTTGTGGAGCACAAATTTTTTTTAGAGAATTCAAACTTTTTGTTCCGAAAACTTTTTTTAAGTTTTGCGAACACATTTGTATATCAAATTTTTTTCAAAAAGTTTTATGGAACATAAACGCGCGCGTACAATTTTTTGTATTAAAAAAATGGTAAAATTGAATTTTAATTAAAATATGGAAGTACGAGTATAAATATGAGGGCTCCACCTATGCATGTAATCTTGTTTTTTTGTGGCTAAATTACTCTTTTAGTCCATTAATTTATTTTATGATTTCATTTTAGTCTTTTAATTATTTTTCGTTTCGTTTTGTGCCCTTAAATGTTAATCAAGTTGGTAATTTTCTTTTGCCATCTTCTTGATGTCATCTCTGTCTATTTTGGATTTGAAATATTTGAGTTTGATGAGTCTTTTATGGATTTGAGGTTGAGTTCGAAAATTATGGGTTTGATAATTTTTTTTTTGAATTTTTGGATTAAGGGAGTGATGAATTCTTAGGTTTGGATGATGAAGAAGATAATATGGACGATAAAGATGATAAATTTGTTAATTTTTATTTAAATAAATCTTTAAAGTAAATTAAAGAATAAATTTATTGATTCACACATGATATATAAAGAAGAATGATGAATTTAGAGATTTTATATTTTTCTAAGTTTCAAATGTTGTGGATTTGAATGTGGAAGATATGGACTTGATAGTTTATGAGTTTGAAGATTATAAGTTTGATAAATTTTTTAGGTTTTTATATTAAATAAGATAAAAAAAATTACGAGTTTATGAGTTTGAAAATGAGTAGCAAAAAAGACACCACAAAATTTAATATTTTTTAACATAAATTAATAGAAGACACCAAATTAACTAATGAATCAAATGACTAAAGCATAACAAAAAAGAATTAAAAAAATTAAAATAAAACCAAAAAATAAATTAAAAGTCCTAAAGAATAATTTAACATTTATGTGTCGCTTCCATTCACCACTCATTCCACGGTTCCTTTTGTGCTAGATTATCCCTCGGGACAAATTTCTATCTTTTGTGCTTAAAGAGTTTTAATTAAGGTCTTATAACTAACTCGGGTTTTTATGGTACTAGTTAAAGAGTCTAAGAATAAAAAATTTGGAAAGAAACAAAATAATTTTTAAACTTTTAATTAGTCGAATTAAATTTGATTTCTTAATACATACATGTCTTTAAGATACTATATTAGCATTTACATTTTAGTTAACTAGGTTTAAGAATTTCTCTAAAAAATAAACTAGGTTTAAGAGTAAAATATTAAAGGATATATATAGTCAATATAGAATTATTTTACTTTAACAATTAGTTATAATTTACCAAGACAGTAAATAAAAAATTTGAAATTGTTTGATTAAAATAAACATTACACTTAAACCATAAAAATAAATAAATTTACCCTAACAGTATATAATCTTTTACCTCTAAAAATAATTAAAATATTTTTTAATAAAAAATGTTACATTTATAGACAATTGTTTTGATTAAATCAACTATCAATTAAACTTATAGCCTTATAATTATAGTATTCCCTTTCTGAATAAAATATAATTAAAATTGATTATTTTTTGAAATGAAATATAAGTAAAAAGTCAATAACTTTTCTCACATCTCTAAACTAGCTCTCATTTAATATAACTTTTTATACTTCAATAACCATATTTATTAATCATTAAGTGTGATTTATGTACCACAATAATTTATTAAGCTACATTAATTTAGTTTTCAACAAGTGCCCGTATACCCTGCGAATTTGATTCCCGCCAAAAACATAAAGCAAATAAAGTACTGCAAAATAAGCTATACCTTGTAGTTATAGTTGTAGGGCGCTACCGGAATTTGAGTGGCGGTGCGAGTTACTATTATTTGACAGAAAATATTGTAGTATCTTATCTTGTAGATAGATGCAATTAAAGATCAGCAAATTTTTCAAATGCGATTCCGATTCAATTCTTTCTTCTTCCGCCGCACACCACAACGATGATGATCTCTCCAACTGGGACTGGGAGAACAAACAATATTATATTTTCAACACTTACCGCCGTACTCGTCAGAATCCTAACCCTAACCCTAACCCTAACCCAGTTGCTTCACTTTCCACCATAATTGGAAAACCGGTCGTCAAGAACAAGAAGAGGAGTTATGTTCAGTTTCATTTGGATTTCGGCCAATCTGATTTCCTCTTACGCGTGTGTTCCACTTGCGGTTTCCAGTTCACTCCCGGCAATGAAGAAGATGAGAAATCCCACGCGCGGTTTCATAAACGTTTCACGCAAGGAATCCAATTCAGAGTAACTTCCCCCTTTGTTAATCTCTATTATTAGATTGGGTTAAAAATGTTTCCAGGAAAGTGTAAAATTACTTTACACTGATAGTGCATACTCTGTTTTCTCATAACGTATTCGACTATTCCAATTTCTTCTTATTCATATTGATTCTGTTTTCCTGCAGGGTTGGACCAATGAAAGAATTATTTCATCTCACAAGGGTGATCGAATTGTTTTGGTGTTGGATACCGACCCAATTTCTCACAGAAGCAAGGTTATTTATTGCTGTTCTAACCCCCTTTCTTATGATTTGCATTGTTGAACAAATTCTTATTAAAACGTTGTTCTGACAGGTTGAAGAAGTTGTGAAGATGGTGGAAATTGAATTGGGAAGTGGATGGATAGCTAATCAATACTGTAAGGTGGATAATATTCTCCTTCACCTCAAAAGAATTATTTGCAATTTTGATTTTGATCGTGGTGCAGTTTAGATAAACTTTTAATTTATATAAGTTTCCTGATCAAAACTAATTTATGATTATTCATTTATGGAAAAATGCTTTTAAGCTTGTAGATATTCATGGAAATATCAAATAAGAGAGCTTCTTATATAAATCAAAAATTAAGATGCAAATGTTAATTTCTACTTATTATAAGCGATAAATATATGTTACTGTTTATTTCCTGAAAGTACTTCTTGAAATATTTATACTCTAGATGTTGTTTTTAATATATGAACATATGATGCTAGGTTGGGTTATATGTTATTGATTGGCATCATGATATATATACAGGTCTATTTGTTTGTTTCTCTTCAAAGGATTGTTGGGTGCATAGTTGCAGAACCAATCAAAGAAGCATTCAGAGTTGTGTCTTGCTCAGATGTCGGGCATTCTGATAGCGCAAGGAAAAGGGAAACGAAGCCGCGTCTGACCACTCTCCAGTTTGGGAATATTGTTTTTCAAAGTGAAGTTGAAAAAAGAGCTGTGAGTGTGAGTGATTCTGAGGTGATGGATGGTAGGCCAATCTTCTGTAAAACCAAACCTGTTGCTGCTGTTTGTGGCATTAGAGCCATTTGGGTCACTCCCTCCAACAGAAGAAAACACATTGCTAGCCAATTGTTGGATGCTGTGAGGTAAATTAAACTTGCTTTAGTTGTGTTTCTCATGGAAAACTAATAGCATGTTTTGAACAGCTTTTACTGGATGCTAAAAGTGTGGCCAGTGAACGCTACATGTTGTAGCTTTTGCCTCAACTTAAGTTGCCACCGTGAGAATTTGCGTTTCCGAACACACTAAATCATGCACGATGCAAGTAGAGGACCCTGGAATATCAAATAGTGCATAGATTCGATTCAAGTGAGAGTCAATAACAATAAATAGATTCAACTAGTACACAGATAATAGAGGGGTGGCAATATGTAATATCACATCTTTTAAGCATTTAATACTAACTAGCTGTGTTGAATTAGAGTTAATTGGTTAATTATTTCTTTGATCAATTTTTGGCTTGTTGATTCATTTTATTTTCTGCACTGAATTTATGGCAGGAAAAGTTTCTGCACGGGATTGGAGCTTGAACGTGCTCAACTAGCATTCTCTCTGCCAACCTCAGTTGGGAAGGCATTAGCATATAGTTACGCTGGTAATGGATCTTTCTTGGTGTATAAAGCAGTTCAATCTAAGAGTAGAAACAGAAGTGAAATTCGGGAGTCTTATGTCATTGAAGCTGGAAATCAAGTCTAGAAGTCAAGATAGCATGTTTGTTTCTTTCTGTTGGTAAATGCTTAGGCAAAACATTTAATTCTGGAGGTGTAGTGGCGGTTGAGTAAGATTTCATATACACTTGAAATTGTGTTTGTATGGCTTCGTCTCTTCAGTTATGACATTTAAGTATTAATGGTCGTTTATAGCGAGCCAAGATCAATGAAAATGCTTGTTATTTGATTATTCCCCTGTAGTATTTCATGCCGAACTCCGTTATCAATTTTGTGTGTTATTATTCCGCATTTTTCACTTTAACTTTAATCTGACGATGAGAAATTTTGCGTAGTTTCCTAACAGAAAATTGATTACGTCATTTTCAAAAGTGAGTTATATTTTCAAATTTAAAAATATGGATACTAAAATTATAATATACACTTAAACCTTGATTTCATCATAACTCATTATTGCAATGTCTCCTCAACCACGCTAGAACTCAACCAGACAGTTTTCACATAAACTAATGTACGATTTCTAAGCCAAAATTTTCACATAATTTCTGTAGCTCTCCCCACCTAAATGGTAAACCTTGGACGATGATGCAAATCCATTAATCCTGCTCACCATCACCCCTCAGGAAAAAAGGGGTGAACAAATAAAAAATATTCAACAATAAGAAGATATAAAGGTATACACATTTGTAAATGGAATACAAACCAGTCTTTAAGTCTCCATTCTTGGATTGGTCCAAGTGCGCCATTTCTATGAGAAGAATGAAGTAATGCATGATTCAATATCACCACTAGAAAAGTAACAAAGCAGGAAAACCTCTATGAAGCAAAAGATGGGGTTAGAACATCACCTTGGCACAAGGTTATTTGTTGACTCTTCAATCAACTTGACAACCTCGGATCTTCTCCTGGGATAAATGTACACCATTTCTCCAAAAGCAGCTCTATGCATCAAAGAACTTGCAAACGTGTAAGGAAATGTCATTCAATGCAGCCAATCTCAGTAATTGCTTTACAGCCTACAAATAGAAAGATCAAGAACAATACATGTATAACTGGCATACACTCTAAAAGGAGACCAAGTGTGTCTCCAATGAATCAGGTGAATTCTTCTGCAGATACTTCAAGTACTTAGTGGCTTCCAACAATGGATCTTAAACCTTTGCAGGATAAAACTGCACAATAAACAGGATAATATCAGTCTTCATAATTGTGATAACAGGAAGAGTTCTTCAAAAAAAATATTCATTGAAATGTTTCACATGAATTCTTTTAATGAAGCATCTCCCTGATAAAGTTAGTATTCAATAAAACCAAATATTTTAATCAACTATATTGATGTTAGGTCTAACAGTTTGTTAGTTATGACATGTTGCACAGAAATTGAAGCATCTCTCTCTCTCTCTCCCATATATCACTTTTTTGTTTTCAACATAACCACAACCTGCAATTTTACTTTTTTTCACACACACTAAATAACTAAACAATTTCCACACAAAAAAACTAACTTAAGAACTACTTACTACTAATAATAAATAGTCTAGCAATTAGCAAAATTGTTACAAGTAAGGTTAATTTCATTTTATACAAGGAAGTCGACCATAGAAGCAATATTGTTACAAGTTTGATGTTAGTGATATTAGTGGAATAACAAAGTTACGAGTTTTTCATTCAAATGGAAAAGATGTCATTCGGTGCAGGAGAAGTTTTGGAGAAATAGGAATCCATATTGTTTTGAGAATGAGTTAGGATAAGTAGTAACTGTTAGTACAACAGGTTCATACAAGCTCTGAGCTTATAGAGCTCATGAAGCTTATGGAGCTTATGGTCACAGCACCAGAAGCTTATGAAGCTAGCAGTCACAAGCTTATGAAGCTTATGCCAAGCTTAATCAATCAAAACTAATGAATCAGTAAAGTGCAGATAAAACTCACTTTAAAGAGAGAAGACAATGTGCTAGACCCATTTCTATTCATATCATATACTTTATATTCCACTGTACATTTTCTGAATCCAAGTTAAACCATAAATTGATCTATCCTTTTATTCCAAGTCCTAGGAGCTTGTTTCAATCCATATAGGGTTTTTTTCAACTTGTACAACCAATTCTCCTTTCACTCCTTCACAAATCCAGGAGGTTGAATCACAAATACAGTTTCTTCAAGAGGGCCATTTAGAAAAGCTGACTTGACATCTAAATGATGTAATGGCCAGCTCCTACTACTAGCTAAAGCCAGAACAAGTCTAACAGTCTCATGCCTAGCCACAGGTGCAAATACTTCAGGATAATCTAAACCATACCTCTGTAGGAAACCCATAGCCACCAATCTTACCTTGTACTATGAGACAGTGCCATCAGGATTCAACGTCACTTTGGACACCCACTTAACATCAACTGGTTTCTTTGTTCACTGGTAGCTCAACTAGATCCCATGTGTTGTTCCTTTCAATTTTATTAAGTTCTTCTAGCATGACTTTCTTCCACACATCCATCCTTAAAGCCTCCTTGTAGTTCACTGGCTCAGCATCAGCTAGTAGTGCAAAATGAATTAAGTCACCTTCATTACTTACTGCATTATTAGGAAATAGCTCATCATCACATGAAGAAAATCTTAGTGATGCTTCTGAATCATCTCAAACCCAACGTAGGAGATCTAAGAGGTATAGACAATCATCTACAAGATATGTTTCTGATGAGTATGTGATTTTGGCTGATGAAGGAGAACATGAGTGTTTTCGAGAGGCCATGGAGAGTGAAGAAAGTCAAAAGTGGTTGGTACAATGCATGATGAGATTAAATATCCTTGCATGATAATCACACTTATGATTTGGTGAAATTGCCAAAAGGCAAAAAGGCTTTGGAAAACAGGTGGATCTATAGGGTGAAGCTTGAGAGTAACTCAAAGTCTCCGAGCTATAAATTCAGATTAGTGGAGAAAGATTTTCGTCAAAAAAAGAGTGTTGATTTTAATGAGATTTTCTCACTTGTGGTAAAAATATCATCGATTAAAACCGTGTTGAGTTTGACAGCTACTCTTGACTTAGAGGTAGAACAAATGAATGTAAAAACGGTTTTCCTTCATGGTGATTTGGAGGAAGAGATTTACATGAAGCAACCTGATGATTTTCTTGTTGAAGGCAAGGAAGACTATGTGTGTAAACTGATAAATAGTCTATAGGATTTGAAGCAAGCTTCAATGCAGTAGTATAAAAAGTTTGAGTCTGTTATATGTGACCAAAGATACACGAAGACAACTTCTGATCAAATCGAGTTGGAAAAAGATTAGACCGTTGAAGAATCTTTGACCGTTAAAGTAGATAATATGAATCACGGGATCTCAATATTGATTTAAAATATGTGAGTATTAACTAACTATTTCTTTCAATTCCGAGTTCATCACTAATAGAAGTTTTTTAGTTTTAACTATGCTATACCAAATTGCAGTTCAGGTGGTAGATCATTTGAGAATCTGGCAATATTCTAAGGATGAAGTCTGGCAATATTCTAAGGATGAAGTACACATATGATAGTATCTTTTTTGCTGACTTTACTCCTCTACTAGAATTGAGATAACGGGAACCTAGTAATCATTGCTGCTTATTATAGATCACTAGAGCAGCTAACAAACTTGTTGCCATATATTACTGCATTTTTTTTTCTTCCAATCATGTTTTCTGCCATACAATTACTACATTTTTTTTAAAAGAGCAACTGCCATCTAATTACAATTATGCATTCTGTAAAATCATCAAACTTTATTCCACTTGAATGGTATAAAATGACAAAATATAGTAATATTTTCATGAATCACACGATTGTCTGTCCCTTTCAACTCTTTCACGCGGTTATATGTTTTGTTTTTTCAAATCAAAGATAAAAATTTTAAATCCTTCTGCCCTATACTACTCCTTTGTTAAATAATTATCTTTGAAGATGGAAATAACTCTTAGAAATAGATTTCCATATTCAAAAAATTTATATGATTGAGGTGTTATAGCTCTGTTATTAAATTTTCAATCTAAACAAAAGGAATTTATAAAAAAATCTCAACTTTTTTTATAAAAACGATCAATTGCAACATGAGAAAGAGAGAATGAGCACCGAGAAAGTAATTTAGTGGAGGAAAAGGCAAAATGTAGCCAATAAGGTTATTAAAATCCTATAAACAAACATAATGAGAATATTTTATTTCAAGTTTTTAAAATATATTTTATAATTATGATTATACATTTGTCAGATCATTCAATTTCAATTTAACCAATTAGTGTCTCCTAAATCATTAAAATGTGCAATTTTTTAGTCTATAAATCATTTAACGTTCGTAGACAAAAATTCACATTTTAAGCATTACGTATGTCCAAAAATAATTTAATTACAAATCAGCTTTACATATTTTACTATTTTGAATTATATAGTTAATTGTTAGGGTTTGTAATGTATTGACTAATTTTAATTAAAAAATTAGTCAATTAAATTCAGTAGTGTTTTTTGAGATGAAAATATTACTAAATGCTCTAATTTAATAGTTTTTTTTTACATATTTGAGTGAATATTGGCATGATTTTTTTTCAACGAGATAGTAATGTTAATTGGAGTAGAATAGTTAAAAAAAATTGAAAGTTTTTTTTGACAAGCAATAAAATAAAATTGTATTGATGAATCTTTGTCTGCAAATAATAATTAATAGGCATGGTTTTTCTTCAATGAGATAGCTATGTTTATTTTATGTAGCAATTTAGTGTTTTTCTTCAACCTAAATAAATGTGTCTATTTTATGTATTGATTAAAATATTTCTTATCTTTTAAAATGAAGTAGTAGAATCCGTAAAACATAACTCAACCGAAAAATATCGATATTGTTAGGTTGAATATGATATATCAGGTTTGAATTGGGACCTCAGTTATGTACGAAATTCTTTATCATTTTATCTATAAACAAAAAATACATAGTAGAATTAATTATGTGTATGTTCTGAAAAATAACAATAAATGATTAAATACATCTAGTAAATTGAAAGATGATTTGTCCTTAAACTCTAACTCAATTGATAAATGTCTTAGGTTGAACGTCTTGTTTCGAGTTTAAATTCAATACCTCACAATTGTGTGAGTTAATTACGGTGAAATTTATCATCTTTTATAAAATAAAAAAAAATAAAGGTGAAAGATAACTTATATTTATGGCCATCTCTTTCTTCTTAATTGGTGCATATAACTAGGAATAGATGTAGTATGTTTGTCTCTAATTAGAATAACCATGCGAGAAAATGATTTGTCCCTAATTAGTATGTATGTACATTTATTATTATTTTTTAAAATATATTATTTATTAATACTTTTAATTTATTTTGAAAAATTAAATACATTTATATATAGATGGTTTTTTTTAGAAGAAATGATAAATTTTATCGTAATTAACTCACACAATTGTGAGGTCCCGAATTTGAATCTGGGACATGACGTCTAACCTAACAGTATTGACATTTGTCAGTCGAGTTAGGACTTAAGTTCTATATAGATAGTATTTTAGTAACATCCATATAGAAATTTGACACATTAAATTTACTTACCCAACCGATCCTTTTTTATTGTCACATTTAAAAAAAAAATGTTTACTTTTCCAAAGTTCAATGCAATATTAATTATTGATTTGTCAATAGTACCTTTAGTTATTTATTATAAATAAATATATTTTTTTAATCTTAGAAGAGATGACAAATTCCACTATAATTAATTCACACAACTATGAGGGTTCAACCTAACAATATCGACATTTGACAACTGAACTAAAACTTAAAGACATGGAGATAAATATATTAAGTGAGAAAATAAATGATTAAAAATATCATAAGAAAATGATAAATAATAATACAAAAAGTTCTAAATCTATCTTTAAATATAAGACCCTATGAGATATTTTACTGTCGCTTTTTATAAGACTCTAATTTATTTTGTAAGTATATTAATTAAATTTTACTCATCTGCCCCAAATTAAATTGTATTTTTTTTTTTGTAATCTATAATAAATATTACAATAAAAATATAAATCAATTATTTCTCTTCAATGACAAACTAACAAAAAAAATTCAAATTATCAATAAACAACTAATTTTATAAATTTGTCAAGGTTTTATATATTAGAACATAATTAATAACAAATTATAGTAATTGTTTTCAAGTGTAAAATGTCAAGGACATATATTAATAATTTACTTTTGCTATTCTTTAATATATCTATCAAGGGCACATGTGCACTCACTGTTCATTTGAAGAAGAGCTCTGAATCTTGTAATTATGTGCTTTAAGAACATATTAATAATTTACTTTTGCTATCATTTAATATATATATGTATCAAGGCCACATGTTAACTCACTATTCATTTGAAGAAGACCTCTGAATCTTGTCATTTCTTCTTACACTCCTTAACGTGTCCACTTGATCTGGACCTTGGGACACCCATTCCTCTTTACTTATTTTGCACCTAACAATTCTCCTACTAAACTAAAACTTGTGCTAGTGGTATAAATATTTTATGAAAAATATTAATATATACCCATGTTAATTACTCAAATGGTAGAAATTCTACTTTGAAGTTTATGTTTTTTAACTTTTAAAAATTCAAGCATTATTTTTTTAATAAAAAATTTATACTTTTAGCATAGTTTATATTTTGTTTATTTATTTATTTGTCGGAAAGTGATACCACTCATGTGACCGAGTAAATACGAATGGATGATCAATCCACTCACTATTTCTAATATTATCCCATCAGCTTCCATAATTGAATAAAATTAAATACTCGCGTTTCCTAACTTATCTTTTCTCTCCTTGATAGAATATAATTAAATTAAAAAAATAAATAGTGACGAGTTGACTCATGTCAAGATTAACAACCTATATCCTCTTACACCTATTGTATAATCTAATCGCGGCAAAAACACGAAAGCATCGCACTTGGCAATATATCAAAAAAGAAAGAAAAATAAACAAATAAAGAGAGATAAACGGCATTTTTCCCGCAAATGTGTGGGATACAGCACCGTCGCTGTATTCTCATTCTCATGCCTCGTCGCTTAAGGTACCTTTATTCTTCTTCCTCTTAATTTCATTTCATCTTCAACAAATATAATATTCCATCAATCAATATAATTAAAATCTCATAATTCATTTTTATATTTATTTATGTTATTTGTTGATTCAATTATTAATTAACATATGATGAACATGTAGATAGCTTCCTCCGTTATATTGGATCTCCACCATGGAAAACATTGCCGCGCAATTGAAGCGCGGCATCTCGCGCCAATTCTCTTCCGGCTCGTTACGAAAGACGCTGAGCCGTCAATTCACGCGTCAGGTTTCGCTCGATCCGCGCCGGAACAATCTCCGATTCAGCTTCGGCCGTCAATCATCGCTTGATCCGATCCGGAGAAGTACGAGTGAAGACCAGGCTGAACTCACCGTGCCGGAGAATCTCGACTCCACCATGCAACTTCTATTTATGGCTTGCCGTGGTGACGTTAAGGGAGTTGAAGATTTGCTTAACGAAGGCATCGATGTTAATAGCATTGATCTCGATGGAAGAACCGCTCTACACATCGCCGCTTGTGAAGGTCATGTTGACGTCGCTAAACTCTTGCTCAGCCGTAAGGCTAACCTTGACGCTCGTGATCGTTGGGGCAGTACGGTAATTTCGCACTTCGCAATTATTTTATTCCAACTGTTCACAATTATTGTATTCTAATTATTATTTTGAAGTGGTCAATTAGCTCGTGTTCGTATTATTATTTGAATTCTTTGTTTTTTATTACCTACTTTCATTGTTTTAAGATACAAGGGAATGAAGAAAATTTGAAGTTGATTTTATTTTTACCCAAAGAAATACAAAATATACAACATTTGTTGTGTTTATTGCATAATAATAATAGTATATTAATGTAGATTTTGATTTAATTAATTTTCTTTTTTCATTTTCATAACATTTATCTTATTTAAATTTCAATTTGATATCTATGTTATGTATTTGAAAAAAAGAATTGCGTTGTTAGTAAGAAATTTGTATAAAACAAGTCTGACCGAATTGCTATAAAAAAAGTCGGACCGGAATTGGTAATTAGTGAATTTGATCACTTATGTTATGGTATGATTATTTTATTTATGAACGTGTGATGTATGAATTTACAATTTCGCACTTTGCAGGCAGCGGCTGATGCTAAATATTATGGAAATACAGAAGTGTATTATATGTTGAAGGCGCGTGGAGCAAAAGTGCCGGTACGGTACCTTTCTTTGAATGTTTATATATGTATTTAGTAATTATTGTAAAATTATGATTTGCTGTTGAATTTGGAGACTTTGAATTTCTTTTATATACTGTTTTATTTAAAAGTATCCATTACATCATATATTGAAAATTTATATACCAAAATACTCTATTTTTTTTAACTTTGGAGGATGAGATCATATGAAATTTTTTTTCCTCTAATAGGAGGTCACATATATTGTTAATTTATTTATTTTTATAATAAATGATTAATTATTAATTTAATAAAGAAAAAAATAATAAAAACAATTAAAAAAACCAAATTATATTAATAAAATCAAATAAAATATATTTAATAAAAAAAATACAAAATTAATGTGGTTGGGTAGATGTGTTAAAACAAATAACTTATTTTAATAACTCCCTTCTATTGTTGTTGCAAAACTCTATCTCTATAAGATAGAGTTGTTAAAATAATATAGGACGTGATTTGTTTTTACACATTTACTTCACTGCATAGTTTTTTCTTCATTTAATATTTTATTTGATAATTTAATTTTTTAATTGTTTTTATTTATTAAATTAACAATTGATCATTTGTTAAAAGAAATTGTAATAGATGGTCGCGATGCAACCTTATATAAAAAAGTAGAACATAAAAAAGTAACATTTTAGTATATAAATGTTAACGTAGAAAGTTTTAAATAGAAAGAGAATATAAAATTAAAATATCTTAATGTTTGATGTGGTTAGAAAACCAAGAGGACTCCAATGACCGTTGCAAATCCTCGTGAAGTTCCTGAATATGAACTCAATCCGTTAGAACTACAGGTTCGGAAGAGTGATGGTATTTCAAAGGTATGCTTCTTTGTTTTTTGCTATTCTGGTCAATAAAGAGTTGCATATTGATGCTTCCAACTCCCGACAAATATTTTTTGACTCTGAGTGAACATTTTGTTTTCATAGTTGTCAAATTGTGATGATGGGCTGTAACATTTTGCTTTAGTAATGCATTGCACATGATTAGTAAATTGGCATTTGATGTTTACTACGGTGCATCAAATCTTTAATTTGCTATATTCTCTAAGCGATGCACTGGGTTCTCTATAGCTACCGCGTGAATCATTTTTTCAGTCTTACGTTTTCTTTTTTCTTATTAATGTATGTTGTTCGGTTTTCGTTCAAGTGAAATATTGAAGTGACAATAGTTGGTGCTTAATCTGCTGATGTTATGTGTATAATGAAAAACTTCGCTAATATTTTATGGAACTGAGATTATAAATAAACATTTGACACAAGTTAAAAAATGGTACATATTAATATTACTTGCTTGTGTAGTTATTCATTCTTGTTTGATCAATTTCTTTGCAGGGGACATATCAAGTAGCTAAATGGAATGGCACAAAGGTTGCAGTGAAGATACTAGATAAGGACAGTTATTCTGATCCTGATACCATGTATGTATACTCCGATACACCTCAGCTATTAAAAACATGTTTGTATGATATGTTTCTTGCTACTCAACCAAGATTGTTTGATGCTGCTTTGCTAAGTTTTTGTCTGAATGTACATATCATTCACTACTTCTCACTTTGATTTCTGGTCAAGTATGGTCTGAATTGCTGCTTGTTTCTGTAATTTACAATGCAATCTTGGCACTAAATTTTGGCTATTTATACAATTCACTCAGAAATGTTTTCAAACACGAGCTCACATTATTGGAAAAGGTGCGACATCCTAACGTGGTCCAGTTTGTTGGAGCTGTCACCCAAAACATACCTATGATGATTGTTCGAGAGTACCATGCTAAGGTAACCTTAATCTCTGTCTCTCTTTGCAAACACAGATTTTTTTTATCAGGGGGAGAGGAGAGAGAGCCTGTGTTGGCGAGGAGGAGCATGAGAGCTGGTAAAATTTAGCGAGATGAGATAATTTAGCAGAGGTAGCATAGAGCCATAGAGAAAGCCAATTTCGAAATACAGTGTTGCTTAGTTTCTTGTATATAACTAAACATTTCATTGCTATTATCAATGTTGATTTTTCAGGGTGACTTAGCAGGTTATCTTCAAAAGAAAGGGCGTTTGTCACCATCAAAAGTTCTACGGTTTGCTCTTGATATTGCCAGGCAAGTAACCATTTTTTTTAAAGGCAAGTAACCATTTTAAGCAACTATGCTGCATGGGATCTTTGTGATTTGTGAACATATCTTTGGAAAATCGTTCACTTCCTTTTCTAATATTGGTTATCTCTCATAGTCATTGATTTTCAAAAGGTGCCTTTGGTCGTTCCTTAGCTTGCTATTTATATTGGTTATCTCAATTTATTGTTAGCAGGGGCTTGAATTATCTTCACGAATGCAAACCAGATCCTATTATCCACTGTGATTTAAAGCCAAAGTAAGACCACTCAATACAATCTGATGTTACTTATGAGTGTATTTTAAATTATATTTTCTCATTGGGATTACTGTTCCTTTAATATACGAAATTTCGGTAAGGTGCCAGAAATATTTTGCTGGATAATGGAGGGCAACTGAAGGTATCTGGATTTGGCACTGTGAGATTTTCGCTAATCTCACCTGACAAAGCAATGTTAGCACAGCCTGAGGCCAACGTCGACCTTTCAAGTAATTTTCTGAGTATTTCCATTATTTTAATTGCACTTCATCTCCTTCGAAATGGATTACGTTTTTTCTCTCTTTCTTCAGTATTCTGTTTTCTTACATTAAGGTCCAGTTTTATAACTGGTTGTTTAACATATAAGATTTGTGAATACAACAGGAATTTCCTTTTCAAACATGAATTAGGCATACATGTTAAGATTGGAGATTGTAATTTTTATTAACTGCCCTCAGCTCGGATTAAACCATGAAAATGATAAAAATAAAATAGAAAGTACAGCTACTTTTTGTAAATTAGATCCAGGTGCATCTTAAGCTCGATATCTGCTTTGACTTCTAGCTTCTAGGTCAAAATTTGCTGGGGCTTGGAGTCGGCTTAGTGGGGGTAGGACGGGGTTAGAGAAGGAAATTTTGTGGGATGGTCCATCATTTGGGCCGTGGTGATTTTCACCATGCACATTCTTTTTTCTCTGTTTGGCGGAGGTGTGGAGCTGCATAGGATTTTATGGTTTTGAGGTTTTAACCCTTTCCTCTCAACTTCTTTGGCTCTGGATACGACATACATTTAGGGTTTGTAATGAAATGGCTGTACAAACTGTCCCTGTTTTATTATCAGTTACATTATGAGTATTGACCAGGGATGATTTTATCTTGAAAGGGGTGACAAAGTGAAATTTACAAGAGTGGACAACATAGCATAAATTGTTAGTATAATGATGCTATACAGAAGAATCTTCACAACCAATAAAATTCAGAGCAGGACAAAAGAATCTTGTCAGTAGAAACCTGCATTCTTTCTAATAACTAGCATATTGATTAGCACTGCATTTTTATGTTCTTTTATGAAAATAATTAGTAAGAAGGTGTGCGGAGTTAGTTGTTGGGAAGACGAGTAGTATTTTGTGGTAGTTGCTTTTACAGTACCAGGAACCGTTTACATTTTATTTTTAAATATTTTTCAAAGGAGTAACTAACAATGGCATTTTGCTACAAGCAAAATTTGGACATTGAAGTGTGGAATCTTGTTTATATAATTGTAGGGATCACTACTATTGAAACTGCCCTCATGGTTTAATGATTTACATACAAATAACGCAGCACTTGTGTGTTTTTCTTTATTGGTAGTTTGATACTCATTCTTCACAAAATGAAAGTCCCTTGGGACAACAAATACAAGTTATAAGAAAAAATGCATAGTGTTGATTTCTCCATTTTGCTGACAGTACAAGTTTTATTTGGAGTAGTACTGAACTATTGACTATATTATTGAATATACATTTGAATTGATTGAGAAGGTATCATCAGTGACCTGACAGTATATATTAGACTTGGAAGAGTTGCATAAGGAGGGACTATCATTCTGAAAGAAAAAGAGACAACCATTTTAGGAAAGATTAACCGATTTGTGTTATTATTTATTTCAGTCTAATAAAAATATTTTAAGATTAAACTCGCCAAAAGTATCTTTCATGGTTCAATTGATGATTTGGCTGTATTTATTTGTAGGCTTGTACGTGGCACCAGAGATTTACAGAGGTGATGTATTTGATAGAAGTGTGGATGCATATTCTTTTGGTCTTATTGTATACGAGGTACCTATATTTTGCAACACCCCATAATATTGTTAATCTGTTATGATGTTATTGTTTCATACCACAGATTCATCATTTTTCGAGATTCTAGTTTTTATGGTTCTGGGCCCACTATTTTGCCTTCACAGGGCCCATGAATTGAAATGCTTTGTCTATGTACTTATTTGGAAAAGGCTGTGTCATGGCTGTTAGCTCTGATATCTAGGCTAGAGGTATGCACTCAATTACAAGTGGTGTCTAGTGGTATACACTCAATTACAAGTGGTGTTATAGCCAAGGTCATGATTTGAGTTGATACTCAGAAAGGAAATGGGCCGGGATGAGATGCTGGGGGGCATGATAGGGACTTTAGATGATAACATTGTCTTAACATTTTTTTCCGTATGTTTTATGTGTTGTTTTGCTGATAGTGCTATTTAGTGATCTTATTAGTTGGGACTTAAGACCAAGTTCATAATGATGCTGTTTTGTAGTTTTTCTAAATGCATGGAGATTTTTTATTGCATCACTTTGATCTTTTTATTGTATAATAATTGAGTTTTTTTTTTTTTTTTTAAATTATTGTCACAGATGATAGAGGGTATACCGCCCTTCCATCCCAAGTCCCCAGATGAAATTTTGAACCTGATGTGTTTAGGAAGGAAGAGACCACAATTCAAGATCAAAACAAAAAGTTATCCTCCGGATTTGAAAGAGTTAGTAATCAAAGTAAAAGTTAAGTCTTCCATTGAAGCGCGACTTTAGTTTAGAAGCAGTCTAACTATCATGGTGTATGCAGGTTGATTGAGGAATGTTGGGATCCAGAACCTGTTGTCAGACCAACATTTTCTCAGGTCATTGCCCGGTTGGACAAAATTGTTTCAAATTGCTCAAAACAAGGATGGTGGAAAGATACTTTTAAACTTCCTTGGTATGTTTCCTGGACCAATCATCTCTTATAGAATTTCTTTGGATGAATTCAAAGCAGTAAAGTTTTCATGTATACTTTGAAGTGATAAAATCAATCATCCCTTTTGTTTAAAGAATGGTAGGATGGTAGATGTGTTTCCAGTTGTGAACTCAAATTGCAAGCAAAGAGAATAATAAATTGGAAATTTCAAAATATAATTCCTTCCGGGGAAAAGAACCGCTCTAAATTTGTTTGTTGTAATGATGTTGATTAGTGAAATAAAACAAAAGAATAATGAGGTTAGCTTGCGGAGTAATGTGAAGGATAAGAAGTATGGTGAATTGATTGATTTGGAAAAAAATAAAGATACGCAATGTCAAGGATAAGAAGTATGGTGAATTGATTGATTTGGAAAAAAAATAAAGATACGCAGATTTCAGTTCCATTCGTACACATGGAACTGAGGTGTTTAATCTGATGAGAGGAATATGGTGATGAATTTAACCATCCAAGTGAATATTTGAACAATTTTCTTTTTCTGTTGCATATATATTGGAAATGAAGCTTGATTCCGAGCAAAATACCCTCTATCATATTGTAAAACCAAAAAAAAGACACCATATGATCATATCTTCCAACTCTTCTCTTCCTCAAAAAATGAGACAACAATGAAAAGAAAAAGGAGAGCGTGCGGTTGGTTTGTACTTTCACTCACATGTTCTTGGATGTGGTCACGTGAAGGAGAAATTCTTTCATATACTTACACAAGTGCTTAAAAAAATTAAGATGTCGTTATTACTCATTAAATAAACGAAAAAGTCAATATTACTTTATGATAATTTATTTGAAAAAAAAAATAATAATGGTGTGTTATTTATTATTTGCTTACTCTGTAGTCTGTACATAGTAAGCGAAAAAAATCTCCATTTGAAGAGTCAAACAGGCAGACAAGGTGACAGACCACTTCACCAACCTTCTAATATGGCTGATTCAAACTGTGACTTTTGAAAACCTGTAAATGTAAACCCCGTTGCAATTTAAGAGTGTTATACTGAATTACTGGTTTAACACTTTTCACACCGTTTTACACTACTGAGTTAGGCCCAAATCTTGTCATGCATTGTCTCTGGATATCTTTGTATATCTCAAGGCTTTTCACAACACCTAACACACAGACACACCTTTTGTGTGTTTAGCATCTCCTGCAAGTCATGAATCCAGAACTTCAAGAAAATTGATTGTGTTTTTTTTTTTTGGGTAATAACTATGTAAAATTTACTACACCTATCTCATGCTATCCGCTTAAATGATAAACATATATTGAAGCTCAGTAATATATATATATATATATATGTTAGTAATAACTACTAACAAGTTTGGTTAAAGTGCAAGATGATATTTGATAGAGTTGTGTTATTTAAACACACAAATCAAACCATACACCATATATCAAACACCATACAAAATACATCAAGATTATGTGTGACAGGATTCCGAGAAGAGAGAAAATTATTAAAATAAGCCTAAACCGTTTAGCATATCATGTCTGATGTCAAGTTTTGATGTCCCGAAAGCACTTCTCTCTATTTGATATATATCGTATTCTCTCACTTTTATTTAGGTTGCACCTTTCTCTCATCCCTTGTCAATTTGTCATGTATGTTACTTGTCTGGCCAATTTAAATGGATTTGAGCAATCCTTGTTGCAAAGATGACTGATATCACTGTAATACTCATTAATGAACCTTTTCTAGCTGTCGTATAACTACCATTTCTGATATCAATATGTGCAGGAAATAAATAACACGACACCGCCAGAGCAAGAATGAGATGAAGATCAGAGTTGTATCATAAAAACTGATTTGTGAGCATCATGTTGATGTAATGTTAATAGCCATTGCAATTAATAACTTCTGAACTCAGAATAATATAAGCTTGAGCACGAAAATGAATTTCCACGGTTCCAACATTGTTCTCTGTCTACTATAGGGTCTGGAACAGATCCTCTCTGTAAAATGTATCATAATCCACACACGTTTTAGAATATCTATTCTGATAAATTTTCAAATAAATAACATGTTTTCTATACTTTACCGTAAAAAAAAATGTTTTCTATACTTAGTAGGCGCCTAAAATAAGTGCTGCAAGTTTGAAAAGTCTACTTACTATTTGTGACTTTTTTGCACAAGGAACTCCAATAATGTATTATTGTAACTCTACTATCACATTAACTTCATGCAGTGTATCAAATCATGTTGGAGGAGTCGCTTTGTTTTCGGTGTGTTTTTACATGAATTGACACCAAATAATAACAAATAGACCAAATGGTTTGACTATATTTAATAAATTTTAGTTAAAGATGAATTGTCCGTGAAAACATGATTTTGAATCTTGATTGAATTAATTATTTATCAGACTTTACTTATCTCCGATTTTTTCTTTGAGAGCCGATGAATTAAGGCTAGTGTTTAAAGAATCAGACGTAACCGACTGGTTGAATCGAGAACCGGTTGAACCTAGATCCGGTCTCTCTACCAGTTGGTTCAATCCCAATCAGTTTTAAGTCTATTAGAATTGGATTGAACTACAATTGGTTCGATCGATTCATTTTTGTATTGTTTTGTTTTATTATTTATTATTTATTAGTCGGTTTATTCGTGGTTCAACTGATTGAATTATGAGTAAGAAGTGTCTTCAGTTCAATCTCCCATCTAATTTTTAAAAATTGGTTAAGAATAAAATCAAATACTAAATAAGATAAAAATAGATAACATGGTGCAAATGGATAATTCTCCTTATTGAAGATATATGTTAGACTTTAAATTAAATGTGTAGGAATAAAAGTGGTAAATGACAAGTTTATCCCTTACGGTAAAAATTTAGTAATTTTAAAATATAATTAATTATTAATAACAGATTTTTACAATCTCACCTACTTTTGATTTAGTAAAGAAAAACTAGTTTTAACATGTCAATTTTTTTGCTGAACAAGGATTTTGGAAAAGAAATAAAAAAATACAAGGCCATCGAAAAAACAATATCAAAAGCTCTATATATTTTTTTTTGGCTCTCTTCTCGTTGGATCGAGATTGGTGATAGTGATTATGCCACCAAGATTAGCGCATTTTTGGCTCTCTCCTCATTTATTTTTCTTTCTTTTTCTCCCTCCTCTTCACTTTTCAATGTTGGAGAAGGATGTATGTTGGAGAGTAGGGTAACCACATTTGCTTTCCTTCAAATGAACTTGGCTTTAAATTTTGGTTAAATTAGATCTCATTGCACTTAGCAATAGTGAAATATAAAAATCTTGTATTTCAAGTAGTGGATTTTGTCCACTTTTTAATTTCCATGCATTTGAAATATAAAAATCTATAAACATCCTTTTTTTTTATTATTTTTTTATTTTTTTTTATTTTTTTAACTATGACTTATAGGAGTATTAGCGGATTAAATTGGATCAATTTTATATATGAAGAGATATATGTTCTTAATTTTTTTTATTCAATTGTTCTATCGATTTGATTTTAAAATTTAATCCAATCCAGTTGAATTTATTTTGGCTTTAATTGAATTGATTTCTGATATATTATCTCTAAATATTTTGTTTTATATTTTTTATCACCATGAATGAGGGTTATTCTGAGCATAGTAGTCTACACTAGACAATACATTGTGAAGGTTTTTTTTTTAACTCATGAAGATGTGTTTTGATCAACAATATGAAACCTCATATAAAATAAAATTTAATAAAAAAAATCATTTAATACTAATTGTGTGTGAATACTAAAAGCTTATGTATTAATAATATTATTTTCAATTAGATTTTGATTGAATTAATTTTACATCGATTGATTTGCATATTAGAAATGGAAAACCAATCTAAATCATTAAAACGTTTTCTTTTTAGTTTTTATTTTTTTGATTTTCCATTTGTTTAAATTTTTTACTTTTGAGTTTGATTATTAATTAAATTTATGTTTAAATATGTATTTATTGTTGTCTATATATATATATATAAATATATATTAATTTTTAATTCTTGTAATTTTTGAATATTTTATATCCTTACAAATATATAATTTTTATTTTGCTGTTAGTATTTTATTTATCTTTGAATTTGTTTTAGAGTAACATTAATTTTGTAATATATAGAATATCTAATAAGACTTAAAGTTAATTACTTATTCATGTTAGACAAAGTCTATACGATTGAATTGAGTTAGATATAAACACTTGAGAAACAAGCCAAGAAGTCCAATGAAGTAATAAAGGAGGCGGTTACATAGTCTTGAATTAAAAGGGTAAAAAAATGAAAAAGACGTCATTAGTAAGGATAAAATCGTCAAAAAACCCAATCCCCCTCCTCACACCTAAAACCTCTCTTCTCTTCTCTTCTCCTCTCCGCTCTCTCTGGTGCCGCTTTTCCTTCATCACTCTTCATTCTTCACATAATTTATTCTAGTAAGCTCAATCATCACCATCTCAATTACTTCTCTCAATATCATTTTCCATATCCGCTAACTCCGCAATTTTCTCCAAATTAAATAGACATATAATTGATATAATAATAATAATAATAATAAAATATATTTATTTATTTATATTACTGTGATCGATACTTTATGTTCTTGTTCTATTTAGAACCATAACAACTTAGATGCACTTTTTTTTTTGTTTTTTTTTTTGAAGAGTATTATTTAGCTTCACTACAATGGCTTCAAGAGCGATTTTGAGAAGAAGAAGAACAAGTTTCATTCATCAATACTTTAACACTTCATCATCTTCGATTTCATCTTTTAACTCTCCGCTACGTGTTATCGGTGCCTATGGAATCTCACCCTACAAACACGAATTCTTCAATTCTTCTCCTGATTTGGGACAACATGATGTTCGTCGATTCGCGAGTTTCCGTGACGGTTTTTCGGGATCGAATGCTTCGATAGGTGTGAGGTGGTTGTCGCAGTCAACTTCGGCGGCGGCGGCGAAGAATGACGAACCGGAGAACGATGACGGAATTGCGAAGAAGAGGAAAGAAGCGTCTCCTGAAGAATGCGATCAAGCGGTTGAAGGATTGACTACTGCGAAAGCTAAAGCTATGGCGAAACGTTCGCAAGAACCTCAGAAAGATGTGCAGAGTGTTTTGCAGCGAGTTTGGGCTACGTTTTTGGGGATTGGTCCTGCTTTGAAAGCTATAGCTTCTATGAGTAGGTTGGTTTCTCATTTTCCATCATGTAAATTTCTTACTTAATTACAAAAATGATGTGTTTTTAAATTGCAGTTGCCAATTTTTAAAAATAATAATTGTAGACTCTCTATGATTTCGAAATGCAATTGCGCTTGGCTTGTGTTTATGGATATTGCAGATATTATATGTTATGGTTGCAAATGCTGTTATAGCAAACAGTTGGGGATGTTATATGATTTTTAGTAGCAGTTTCGGTGATGTTGTAATCATTGAAATGGCGGAGGTCTTATGATTTTAAGTTGTAGTTACAATTGTGTTGTGATTGTTGAGAATTAGAGATTAAGGTACAGAGGGAAGGGGAGGGGAGGGAAATAGAGATATGTTTGGTTCAAGAGAAGGGAGGAGAGAGATTTTCATTAAAAGAGTGTTTGGTTTAAGGTGAGGGGAGAGATTTTAAATGATTTTTAAGTGTATTTAGCCACCTCCCCTCCTTTCCAAATCCCTCCAAAATGGAGGAAGAGCAAAATGAGCTTTAGGAGGGATTTTGCTCCCCTCCATCTACCCTGAACTCAAACACACCCTAAAGATTGCATACTGCTGATGTGGCTGCAATTTGTGGACACTTAGAAAATATAATATTGCAGGCTGCAATTTGAAACCATAATTTATGCTTGGTGATTTTGACTTTTGGTTTTTGTTAATCCTTGGTGCTGCAGAGAGGACTGGGCTAAAAAACTTGTTCACTGGAAAGGGGAGTTCATATCGACGTTGCAGCATTACTGGTTGGGTTGTAAACTGCTGTGGGCTGATGTGAGAATCAGTTCCAGGTTGTTGTTGAAGCTTGCCAATGGGAAGAATCTCTCTAGAAGGGAGAGACAACAACTGACGCGGACTACTGCCGATATCTTCAGGCTAGTTCCCGTTGCAGTTTTCATTATTGTTCCCTTTATGGAATTCCTCTTGCCAGTGTTTCTTAAGGTATTCCCCAACATGTTGCCATCAACATTTCAAGACAAGATGAAAGAACAGGTAATTGCTAAGAATGTTTTTGCTGTTTGTCCATTCTCTCTGCGTATTACCGTTTGCTCATAATAAATTGAGCATACAAATGTTTACACGACAGTTCTTCTCTCACCTCGTGTTGAAAGTGTCAAATCATTCAAGATTTTTTTGTACTATTTCATCTGTTTCCCAGGGAAAAGTAAATAGTATAACTAAGCCACTGCAATCTCTGTCCCGACCAGTATTGGCGGCCTTATGCAGAGGACAGCTCCTGAAGATTAGTATCAACATAACATTCTTTTTTTCACTAATATGCATCTTCAGTTGCTAATTATACATGACTACGTGCTAATATATGTTCTGTTTTCTGGTAGCCACTGGTAGTGCATAGTGATTACCTTTATTGGAAACTATAATGTGATATCATCAATAATATTGGTATTAACCAGTTTATATTAAAACAGTTTGTGTATTATTAATCTATGCGGTTGTGATGAATGCATGGGATTTTGATTGCCCGTTGTGGGGTATTTGTGTGACTCAGTGTGTGACTTAATTGCTCAATGCGTAGGAAGCATTGAAAAGGAGACTCAAGGCAAGAATAGAGTATGCAAGGTTTCTCCAGGATACAGTCAAAGAAATGGCAAAAGAAGTTCAAAACTCCCGTAGTGGAGAACTAAAGAAAACCGCTGAAGATCTTGATGACTTTTTAAACCTGGTTAAATATTCAGCTTAAAGGATCCTTTATCAATATTTTTTCTCAATTGTCTTTTGTTTAGATTGTCATATGTTCCCTTTCTTTTCGCTTTGCAGATTAGAAGAGGTTCAAGTGTCTCTAATGAGGAAATTTTGGGTTTTGCTAAGTTATTTAATGATGAGCTTACTCTAGATAATATAAACAGGTTAGTCTCTTAGATCTGTTTGACTTCAATATGCTTTTTTCTTTGGTTGTGAGGTGGTATCATGATCTGTATCGTGTCTTCATTGTTTGTAGGCCCCGATTGGTAAATATGTGCAAGTACATGGGTATCAGCCCTTTTGGCACTGATTCATACTTACGATATATGCTACGAAAACGTTTACGGAGGTAGCATGCATTTTTCATTCTAGTTTTTATAACATTTTCCTTTACTTTCTGATTAGAAGTCAAGATTTTACTGAATTTTTTTTTGTAATAAAACCTGGAAAATTTTAAGAAATTTCTCTGATAAGAAGGTCCTTTGTTATTAGGATTAGGAAGAATCAATATAACTTGTATCCCCTTAATATTTTACGAATGAACATTGTTGCAAACTGCTATAGTATGCTACAGTATTCGTTTCAAGTGTAATGACTATGATTCACGTCACAAGTGACAAAAACTCAACAAAAGGTTTACTTTTCTCCTTGGTAGATATACTGAAATTACAACCCACTCTGCAACCTCTTGTTTATGTTTACATCCCCTTTTGTCAGTATTAAGGAAGATGATAAATTGATTCAAGAAGAAGGCGTAGATTCTCTATCAGAAGCTGAACTCCGGGAAGATTGCAGAGAGCGAGGCATGCTTGGGTTGCTTTCTGTTGAAGAAATGCGCCAGCAGGTTTTTGCGTCGTGAACAATTCATGATTATTTGTGTGATATTGGAGTACTGGATCTGCATGATGATATTGTGACATCAGTTTTCATGAAAATCAATTGTTACATACATTTGTATTTCTATTCTAAAATGTGTTAACTTGCCTGTACAGCTTCGAGATTGGTTGGACTTATCATTGAATCACTCTGTACCATCATCTCTTTTGATACTTTCAAGGTAATTTTAGCAAAGCTCCCTTGTTGGTAACAAATAATTAATAACTAAAAAATAAGGAACCTGCTGGATATGCTTTTTGAAATCTTGCTTGATGAACTTCATAGGGCATTTACTGTGTCTGGGAGATTGAAACCAGAAGAAGCTGTACAGGCTACAATTTCTTCTCTCCCTGATGAGGTTGTAGATACTATACAAGTTACGTCTTTACCTTCTGAGGATTCTGTCTCAGAGAGGCGGAGGAAACTGGAGTTCCTTGAAATGCAGGAAGAACGTATTAAGGTAAACTATGGAATTTCAATATTTCATACTCTTTAGAAGGTCTTTTGTTTCATTAGGATGACAAAGTTGTTCTCTCTTATCAGTTTCTGATATTTGCTTTGGTTCATGTGACAAGAACCTATAAAAAATAGTAAATAATCAATTTTATAAATAGAATATTTTTTACATTTTGTTGGACATTATTATTCTATTTGAGTCCCTAATAATAACAAGGTTAAAGAAGAGAAGTTTCTGGTTTTGATGTGCAGACTTCACCATAAAAATCATTTTCTAGGTTTAAAGACTTCATATTGATTAAAATTTGGTAACTTTATTTTGAATCAAGATTTAATGGCACTAAAAACTGTGATAAATAGTATAGTATTTATAAATAAAATGTAGGAGGAGGAAGAAAGAGAGGGGGTGGAGCAAGCAAAAATGGAGACCGATTCTAGTCAAGAAGATAAGGCTTTGAAAGAAATGCATATTTCAACGGCAAAAGAAGCACATCAACTTGCTAGAACCCGAGCAATTGAAAACAAAGAGCAGCTGTGCGAAATTAGTCGTGCATTAGCTGTTTTAGCTTCTGCATCGGTGAGAATTTAATGTTTAGAACTCTCAATTGCTACAATGGTGAATTATTTTTAATGCATGCTTATGTCTTTTACTGTGATGGCAGTCTGTAAGTACAGAGCGTGAAGATTTTCTAAGGCTAGTTAATAAAGAGGTAATTTTGGAACTCTTAATACTTGTCATTTTCTTTTAAATCTTCTATATATTGTCTTTAATAGGTAAAGCTTCTGAATGCTTCTGAATAGGCCCCCCTAAATCAGCTGGTGTTTTTCTCTATTATGTTATGTTACAGAGTGCATTTAGAATTTCACATATTAAAATTTATGTTATTTAATTTTTAAAGTTGGCTAACAACCTATTTCTTTCAATTTTATGTGTTATATTTTAGAATTTGGACTTGGGTGTAACTCAACTCCAAGAGCTAGCTCATGCAGTAAGGATTTACCCCTTGCTTATAACCTCTCACCCACTAGTTAATGTGGATCTCCAACACACCCCTTTCATGCCCAAGACTAGACTTTTGGAGCGTGTAATTTGTAGGACTGGACATCTTTAGGTGGCCCAACAATGGATCTAAATAGACTTTGATATCATCTAAGATTTTGGGTGTGGGCTTAACTCAATCCCAAAAGCTAGCTCACGGGGTGAGTGTTTTCCCCCATTTGTAGCCACCATCTCGACCATATGAATAGTCAATGTGGGATCTCCAACATTAAATATACAAAAACCAAGCCTTATCCCACTAAATAGGGTCGGGTACATGCCTACATGGATCAAACAACGCTATTACATTCTATCATATAGCAATATCTCTATCCAATTCATTAAACTCTAGGTCTTTCGTAATAGTTTTCTTATAGTTTTTCTAGGTCTCGCTTTGCCTCTAGCGATTTGACTACTCTTCTTTTGATTTACTCCTTACTACAAAATCACCTAAACCGAGTGTCCGCCATCTTTTCTACAATAGGTGATGCTCCAACTTCCTCTCTAATGTTGCCATTCTTAATCCTACCTTGGTCACAACTTCAACCGTTGTGCCTAGGTTTCCCTTTAACTCTACTAAATGGGTGTGACTGAGTTGGTTGAACAATAGAGTTTTTGGGGGAGAATCTCATTTCGACCTCCATAAAATACACTCTTGACGAGAGATAGAAAACTTTAAACCAAGACCTAAGCACCCTAGCAAATATTAGTCCTATAGCGGGTCCAAATAACCTACACTTGTGGGCAAGTGAGCAATCATTCTTAAAACAACTCATCTGTGACATTATAAAAAAAAAACCTTCATTTTTAACAGCAAGTGAGGCGAATTCTATTGCAGGTGTGGTACATGCCCCAATGATCTATAATGTGCCTTTGATCATGTATGACCACTGTGATGCTGTAGTTTATCACATTCTTTATGTGTATTATAAAAATTCCATTTGCCACACTCATCTTTGGCTGTTTTGTATGCCGACAGATAGAACTCTATAACAGCATGGTAGAGAAAGAGGGTTCAAATGGTGAAAAAGATGCCTTTAAGGCATATAAAGCTGCTCGAGAGGAACATGAGCATGCTACTGAGTCGGATGATGGGGATAAGGTGTCATCTGCGCTCATAGGAAGAGTAAGAACCATATCATTTATCAAGTCTTCGAGCAAAGCTAGAAACAAATATATCACTCATGAATTTGTAATTATTTGAAATTATGTCAGGTTGATGCTATGCTCCAAAATCTTGAGAAGGAAATAGATGATGTGGATGCCAAAATCGGTGACGGTTGGAGGCTGCTTGATAGGTTTGTACTTGCTCTTCTGACATTGGTCTTTAATTTTTTAAGGGAAAATGCAAGGGCACTTGTTAAGAAACCAAATGTAGAAAATAAAATCTTAGAAGTTGTGTAATTCATACTTTGGAATTATAAAAAGTGATATTTTTCACTCAAAACTTGTTTTTTATTTCCTTTTTTGGTTGCTTATTAAGTGCCCTAAGAACACTTGTTAGCATGACCCTTTTTTTTAATAGGGGTCACAAAGGTGGTCTATGAGCGTGTAAGGAAGAAGAGGTAGGCTTAAGTTTAGGCAAAGTGGCTTGGTTGTGATGGATCCTATGAACTTGGTGCCACTTGAGCATAGGCTCTTGGACACTGCTCTTTATCAGTCGTGATTTTATCCTTACCGGCTTACCCTTTTAAATCTCTTTAAAGTGAAATATGTGGTTTCATGATGCATTTGCATAAATTCAGTTAAGTGAGTCAAACTGTGATTGTCACTGGAAGCTTAAATGTACTGCTTCTAGTGAGTTACTCCCTCCGGAGTTAATTATAAGAAAAAAATTGATCAAATTATGCATCAATGCATTCCCAATAATTTTTTTTTACTATATTGTTTAAATTACCCTCCATGACTAATAAATTGGGTTATTGGAAATACAAAAAGTCAAATTAAATGAGGAGTATTTTAGAGATTCTATTATTAAGTGGGAGTGAAGTTAATATTTGTTCTATTTCAGTGCAGAAAATAAGCTAATTTTGCTTATCTTTCAATTAGGAGGGAGTACTAAATAAGAGTCATTTGATTTAAGTGCTGTTACTTACATATGGTCATTAGTTGGAAATTTTTTTTAGTATTTTTCTATCGATGGTTTTATGTCACAGAATAGTCTTGTTGTAATTGATGTTCTTACTGGAAGAGAGGAACAAGTCGTTTAAGCAAAATAAGGTGATTACTGTTGCATGGAATTTGGGGAAAGACATTGTAATTGCTTGAGAGAAAGGGACCTTTCTTGGTCAGATTCTGAAATTTAGTGAGAATGAGCATAGTGTTGCACTTGTACAACATACTCAGGGAAATGAGTAAAGAAAGAATTCAGCGACTTACCACCAAAGATACCATGTGTATCTTTTTCTCCTGCTTCTGTTATTCACATGACTACCAACTAGAGCTCTTTCCATCATGACTTTTTATGATAGTTAATAAATTTCACAACCGGGCATTGCTTTGCTGTGCTTTATTATCTACAAAAACATGGATTACAGTTTGGTTCATTAATACTAGGGGAATTATATAATTTGAATATATTTTTCCATTTTGATTGTGATATACGGTGCTGACATCTGATGGCCAGAGGAAAAATAGTTTTTTAACACTTTCCATGTTGTGACACGATCAATCCAAATGGGAAGAATTCATTTCTACTTGCTTAGTTAAAACTAGTTTGGGATGTCATGGTGTGACATTTAATTTGACATGATAAATTGTACATTGTTCATGGTTTTTTCTTGTTTAACACTCATTCAAGTCCTGAACTTTGGTATAATTTACGTTTACAATGAATTACTGTGCAAAGATTTTAGAATTTGGCCGTTTTTGCAGAGATTATGATGGAAAAGTAACTCCTGAGGAGGTAGCATCGGCTGCAATGTACTTGAAGAATACATTGGGCAAAGAGGGCATTCAAGAACTCGTCAGCAATCTTTCTAAAGATAGAGGTCTTTATCTTCTCTCTTTCAAGCATCTAGCATTTGTTAAATCTTATTAATGCTATATTTTGTTTGCTGTCAAATGCATTTAAGAGATTGTTCTTTGTATATGCAAATTAAATGCCCATGAAATTCTTACGGAAGAAATTCTTTCTTTCTTTCTTTTTTTTTTGCTGAAATTATCACGGAAGAATTTCACCTGCAAAACAATAGATGTCTGAACAGTATCTCAGATTACAATGTCTGGGCATATAAAGTCTCAGTCTTCTCCCCCCCTTTCCTTTTTTAGGGTGGGGTGGAGTGAGGGAGAGGCATCTTTGGTTTTAATAGTGTGGGTACATGCAAAATTTCTCTGAATTTTATATCCAGTAACCATATTTATTAAAACTATCATTCTTTATGAAGATCAGTTCATGAATACAATAATTATTTCTTTTGTTGGTATAGATGGAAAAATACTAGTGGAAGACATAGTTAAATTGGGCAGTTGGAGGGAAGATGGTCATACAGCTGAAGATGAGAGACCATGAGGATGAGGATGAGGGTATGATCCCTCACATGACTTCCAGATTCAACTTATTTTTATTCCATGCTACAAAAAAATGTGGCGCAAATATATTTTAGGCCATTCGAAATCTCTGTCATTGATTTTGTATTCATGTATTAATATTAATATTAATAAGTAGTTCAAGTGTAGTAGTCGGATGAAAACGAAGTGTGCACAAGCTTGTAAATTTTTGACAGCTGATCACACAAATATACTCACATTTACACATGATAGTTAAGTTAATCAGTTCAGGTACAAATGAGACGTATTAATTTTAGTATTTTTTGCTACCTAGAACTTTAATCATAACAAATTATTAAATGAACATTCAAGCGTTTAATAATTGAATAATTTTTTATTTGAATTTATGAAATTCTTAAACTCCTTGGGATCATGAAGCACGACTTCAGCCTGAAGGTAAGTATCATGAACAATGTTTTTATTTTTCATAACTTATTATCAATTGAATTCAAGATGTTTGGTACATTTTATTTTATTTCTTTTTGAAAAAATCATTTGATCCAAAAAAACTATGTAAAAAACTGATTCAAGATGTCTAGACCATTGGCAAAGAAATGATTGAATGGTTTGCTTATTTGCTTATTTTTATTTTAAAAAATTTATTTATAACCTAAAAAGATATCTTATGACAAATTGATGGAAAATGCTAATAAGTGCTTCAAGGGTATTAAGACACTAAAAATGGAATGTAATGTTGACAGTGGTGTGGTGCATTCAATTTTTTAAAATTTTGATATTTTTCGCACAAAATTTTACTTTTATTTCCTTTAAGAGCACTTGTTAATATTGTTTTATTATTTATTAAATTTATTTTTACAAGATATTATATAAACATTTTATGAAAATCGTGTCTATTTTTAATGTTCAACAATGCGTTTAATAGGATTAATCTAGTGAAACTCATGTGAACTCGAGTAAATATTTGCGTCTAAATATATAAAATATCTCTCCATCTAATATTTGAGCTATCCATCTGTTATATATATTAAAATAGACTTTCACATAAACATCATCTAATATTTCATTCAAATATTGTCACCTCAACAAAAAATCTCATGTGGTACATCTAAAAGGTTTTTCCTCTTCAATTCTCCTTATTATTCAACTTTCAATTTACTTTAACACACATTTTACTATTATTATTATTATTATTATTATTATTATTATTATTATTATTATTATTTAGCATATAATATTATGTATAACTATTAATATGTCATGAGTTACAAATCTATTATCTATTATATATATTAAAATAGACTCCCACATAAACATCATCTAATATTGTGTGATTTCATTCAAATATTGCTATCTCAACAAAAAATCTCATGTGACACATCTAAAAAGGTTTTTCCTCTTCAATTCTCCTTCTTATTCAACTTTCAATTTGCTTTAACACACACTTTATTATTATTATTATTATTATTATTATTATTATTATTATTATTATTATTATTATTATTATTATTATTATTTAGCATATAATATTAAGTATAACTATTAATGTGTCATGAGTTACAAATTAAATACAATCAATATATAATTTTTTTTAGTATACTATTCTAATTCTTTAAACAATCTCTACGAATATTGCCTTGCAACCCAATTATTTTCAAAGAAGAAGATATAGTTGGAAAATTCTTTTTTTTTTTTTAAATACTCTCACATAAACATCATCTAATATTGTGTCATTTCATTCAAATATTGCTAACTCAACAAAAAATCCCATGTGGCACATCTAAAAGGTTTTTCCTCTTCAATTCTCCTTCTTATTCAACTTCCAATTTTCTTTAACACACATTTTACTATTATTATTATTATTATTATTATTTAGCATCTAATATTAAGTATAATTATTAATGTGTCATGAGTTACAAATTAAAGTATCATCAATGTATAAATTATTTTTTACGTATACTATTCTACTTCTTCAAACAATCTCTATAATTAGTGTCTTGCAACCCAATTATTTTCAAAGAAGTAGATATGGTTGGAAATTTTTTTTTTGCACAAATAGCTTTTAAGTAAGTGGTATTTTGTAACATATTATACCTATTTGTTCAGTTTTCTCAAAACCTTGATTGTTGTTAGTTAGAGTATTGTTTTTGTAGACATATTTGATCTCATCTATGACATGAAAATATATTGGCTTCTCAAAAGACAAAGAAGATTTTCCATATTCAGCTTTATATGAATGTTATTATTGTGTCTTCGGGAGAAAACTATTTACCATTTATAGATAAAAGAATAATGTTTAATATTTAGATTAAAAAATTATTTGTTGTTTTTTTACGGAGATATTTTTTGTTGTCAAATTTTTTAAAAATACTACCAATTTGAAGTTTCTACATCTGTTTTTCTTCTACTCAACCGTACATACGAGTTGTTTAAGAAAATTCTCAAGTTATGTTGTATAGAAGTTTCATACTCAAAATATTGGAATTTAGATTTGTCATTTCTTTGACAGGATTAGAATGAAATGAATACCAAATGACAAAATTATTTTTATATTTTTCTAACAATATTTTGACTATAAATTTATATTAGACAACACAAAAAAGAGCATGACTAATCTGATTTTGCGATAGATAATTACATATATTAATATTTATTAAAATACTTTTAAGATTTTTAACACTAAATATAATTTATGAATTTTGTTTGTAGGACGATCTTCACTATGGATTTTTAATACTAAATATATGAATTAGTTGTAATTACGTTCGGCAAAACATTTTACATATTCTCAAATGTGTGTTTGTCAACTCATATATAACAATTACTCAAATAAACTCACTTGAAAAAATACTCTACAAACAAAATGAATAAATTATATTATTTTTGAAATTTTAAAATCTTATTTACAATACTACTAATATATTAAAATCTATATACCCTGCGCAACTGGCAGGTTATATTCTAGTTATATATATATAAAAGCACCACGGGCATAAGGAAAATAAACTTCCCATACAATCCAAAAAGACTCCCTCAGTTGTAATTTTGGGGATCCATAACCAATATTAATTGAAAACAATAGGGACACATTTAACTTATTTACAAATTCATAATCAATATCAATATTAGTTTAGGATCTATTGAGTGAATTTACAAATTCATTGATGTTGTTGTCTGAAGAGCCACCAAGACTTACTGCTTGTATAGCCAATTCCCTCCATTTCTTAGCATTAATCCTCATTTCTCTTCCATGTTCACTTTCCATCACTTCCCTAATGCAACGCTCAATCTCTTCTCTTGTCACAATCCCATTCTCATTTGCCATAACTCTAATCCCCACTTTCCAAACATCCTCAACAAATTTAGCATTCATAGGCTGATCAGTCCATTGTGGAATTGCAACCATAGGCACCCCTAAACACAATGCTTCAAGTGTTGAATTCCAACCACAATGTGTTAGAAAACAACCAATAGCTTTGTTGGATAACACTTCCAATTGTTGTATCCAATTCACTACCAACCCTTTTCCACTTAAACTAATTTCCTCCACCAACTCTTTTGGGATATTTTTTCCCTCCATATTAGGGACCACCCATAAGAAATTTGAACCACTTCCAATTAATCCCAATGCTATTTCCTTCATTTGTTCTATGCTTAAACATACCATGCTACCAAATGATACATAAATAACTGACCCTTCAGGCTTTGGATTTAACCAATTAATGGCTGATGAGTCTAATTGGAAGAGACTCAAATCATTGTCTTTGTCATTTGGAACTTCCTTGTCCAAGTAAAAAGATGGAACTGTTGGCCCAATTGTCAATATTGGACATAGCTTTGACATAGAATCCACCACCTATATATCATTCATAACAAAAATGATGAGATGAGAGCATAATTTGTTCAACCAAAATTCAGTTTATATCACATAATTACTTTTCGTTACAATTACTACTCCACCATATATTAATTAAAAACTGTGACTAATACTTCATTTGTTCCTTGTACCAAAAAAAGTATTACTTCATTTGTTCCCTTTTTAAGGGTTTGTTTTCAAGAAAGCTTTTGTTCCTTTTTATTTGTTAAATTATCTCTAACTATATATTTATTGCAGTCAGAAAAAAATAGTTAAGAGGATAACTAGTTAAAAATACTACAAGAAAAAGATCAATAATTTTCATCAAAAGTAACAAAATTTAATGTTTTATAGTATGCAAAAATAACTTTAAAACAACAATAAAAAAAAAGGAATAAGTTGTAGCTGATATTTGATTCTATTTAGGGATGGTTGTTGTAAGATGATATCATATGAATATATAAATGGCTTATGATATATTACGTACATAATTTTTAAATATGTTGGTATGCTATTTTTATTTATTTACTTTTGTGCTAACCTACCATAATTAGGTATTGAATTCCGTGGAAAAGGAGTGTCCCAACACCATTTGCTCATTGAGTAAAAAAAACAAAAATTTCTCAATCTAATTGTAGTTATCTTATTTTTGCTAATGAATGATGTTGCTTGACACAAAATAAAAATGAATGAAAAATTGCTACATATTCTAGAAGAGTGAGGAAAAAAGTACGGACGTGACAATGAATTAATATAAAGAGAAGGAAGTGAGCCAAAAACCTTATCTTCTAGCCTGTAGAAGGAATTAACAAGAATGATATCTGCTTTATGGATGTTAGAAAATTGATTCATAACCAACTCATAGTAAGCAGGATAGAAGCCAGGGTCATTAACAAATGAGGGTGTATCTTTGATGTCAAGCAAAGGAAGCCCTTGTATAAAAATTGTCATTGAAGAAATTGGAAGCTTTAAAAGTCCATGATGAACATAATAATATATGTAATTGACACCACACATTTGAGTGAAAAAAGCAGCTCCTAATAATCCAAATTCTTTGGCTACATCCAATACCCAATAAATCATAGGGTCATATATTACACAATCTATAGGGTCATTAGAAAAGTTGTATTTTTTTATGAGTTCTTTCAAATTCTTGGAACCTATGGTTTCCATGTGAGATAGATAGGTTGATATGTTGTTAGCTTGTGCAAAGCCACCTTGATCATATCCATCTGAAATGAAATCAAATTGAAGGTTGGAAGGTAAGGATGATGATTTGAGATGCATAGTTTTTGAGATGAAAATTGTTGTGACCATTGTGACTTTAACTCCTTTTGTGCTCAAACGTTTGCTGAATTGAAGCATTGGGTTTAAGTGACCTTGGCTTGGGTATGGAATCATTAACACATGTTTATTACTATTACTACTACTACACCCCCTCACTGTTCTCTTTTTTTCTTCCATATGCTATCTTTTTTTATAATACTTTCTTATCCTATTATTGACACAAGCTAGAGAATTGAATCTATATATGGTTGAGGTGATGATGAATGTATGGTTTTATACGATTGCTAGTAAAATCATCACAACTTCAAATTGTAAGGGCCATTCATTTTTTTTTTCATATTCATACTTATAGACAACTTGTCTTTAATTTCAACTTGAAAGTATCTCCAAATGAGACAATGAATGGATAAAGAACCAAGACAACAAAAAAGGTTGCAAGTCAATTGAAACTATCTTAGCATCACATTCTCTCTCGTACAGCTTTTCTCGCCCGTCCCCCTTTTTTCTTATTAAATATTTTTAAAAAACTATTATTTCCTCTCTATTAAGTGCTTCAAAAGTTATTAATATTTTTATAAAATCATTCAAATATACTAATTTTTATAAGTGTTTAATAGGCATGCAGTATCCATTGTAAACAGTTTAACACTTACCGTTAACATGAGTCATAGATCGTATAATTATTGATTGGTAAAAATTGTAATGATATAGTGAGATGATTAAATTAATAGTTATTAACTGACATTGAAAACTTTTATTTATGTTGTTAGTGTTTAGTCATTTTTTTCTTTTTATAATTAAATAATCTTTATCGATTAAAATAATTTTGTTGATAAAATAATCGGTGAATTATTACCGTTCTATCTAAAATACGTTTTTAGTCGCTATAAAATTTTAATATTTTATTTTTAATTCTTGTAAAAAAAAATTTAGATATTTTAATTCTTAAAAAGTTAACTAAAAAGTATCTTCCAAAATTTTGAATAAATTTTTCAGTTATATTAAGAACATTGTGAGGATCACGCACATAAAATTTAGAATTTTTTGACAAAAAATAGATTAAATATGAACTTTTAAACTTCAAAAACTTAAAAATTCATATTTAATTCATTATTTGTTAAAAGATTAAAAAAATTTAAGGAAAATGTTTATAATGTGTCCTAAACAATAGTGCAAAAAAATTAAACAATAATGCAAAAAAAAATCCAAAATTTAAAAGATACATATGAAAATAAAGACAAATTTTAAAGAATTAAAAAGTTATAAAATATTCATAAAGACTAAAATCGAATTTTTAAAATTTTATTCACCCATTAAAATGATTTTATTATTTAAAATAGTTGGTGAAGCACTACCAAATTTTGTGCATTTTGACGTGCAACTTTCACATGAATGATAATGAGCCCTCTATGGACACTAAGGGTCTGTATCCGCGTCCATTATCCATAATTTATCTATGAAAACATAATACCAAAAATATCACATGTGATCCAAAATCTTATACAAAAATACCACAAATGTCTTATCCAAAATTACACCAAATGTGATCCAAAACCTGATCTTAATCTATGTAGAATTATTTACACCACTTTCAATACATCATTAATAATGCACCAATACTTATTAAAAATAATTTAATAAATATAATATTCTCTTTTTATTTATATATTTATCTTAATATATGTTAAATGGTCAAATGATCAGTTATTATATACCAGAGGAAGTACAAACTAATGTATTTAGGAAAATAAAAACATTTGAGTAAAAGTAAAAAGAATAAATATATATAAATAACAAAGATATACCTGTCATCTCTAACTTGTCAACAATTTATGTTTCCGGATTTTTAATAGCGGAAGAAAGCATCTCCCTTCATGTTTACCGATAAAATGTTCCAAGTGATGGTTTTTCGGTGACAAACCTTGGTTCTGTTGTTTGCTATTCTTTTATTACACTTCCAGCTAAATTGATGTATGACACAGAATCGTCTAGTAATTTTCAATCATGGAATTTTCAGTAAATCCCCTCTCCCAAAAGATAAAATGAAACTAGCAAACATTCCTTTTCCTTTGAAGCCAAATTAGATTAGAACATAAATTGTACAAAATTTTCCCAAATGTCGATAAATGATAGGGATTGGTAATTGTTAATGTTTATACAAATACTTTCTGGCAAGAATAAAAAAGGCAGCTGAATTTACATCAGTTACACAATGCTTGTTACTATACCTCCCCCACCCCTTCACTTTCATTTGAATAAGATGTTAGTAATTTCCTACTTATTTTCAGCTATTTCTTTTCCCACTTTACTTAAATGGTTACAAGTATACCCTATAGTACCACTTTTTATGTACACAATAAACACCCCGAGTGCCCTCATCAATGCTGGCAGATGCATAGTTCAAAATGATGAATCACCATGTCATTCAAAAAGATGCCATGTCATCCCCACCAGGAATCATATCTCAATGCTGTGAGACTGTCCACTCATGCAAGAAACTTCGACCTTTAAGAATTATATAATCATAGGCTGTAAATAACATAAATAATGTTAGATGACATATCTACTACAAATATGATAATTGGGGGGAAGGGGTTCCAAGAGAGAAAATTACCCAAATGTTCTAAGCATGACTTCAGCAGCGCAAGTATATGATCCCCGGAGAACCCAAGCAAAGAAACTTATCAAGAGGGTAAGATAGAACAGGCAGCTACCCCTAGTCGCTACAAAGCTTCCAGAGTTATTGATGCCTTGGTGAAAACAGAAAGCACAAATGGTGCTTCTTCCCCAGGGTGTATAGTGGTAGGAACTATAGTGTATCCCTTTGGTTCCGGTTCCAGAACCATCTCACAGGATATTTCTCTAGAATTAACATAGTCTGTCCCACCGACTGATTCATGTAGGTATATGTTGAAACCAGCACGTCGGCCACGAGTTTTGAGTATCCTCATTCCAATGTAAAACATCAGTGAATCATGGCTGGATTGATAATTTCTGAAACCGGCTGTTGTTCTTGAAAATCCCACACCCTATAAAAATGAAACAGAAAAGGTTTTTAAGAAATTCAAGGGGAATGATCTTTTCAATAAATGCATTGCTAAATATCAAATACCATTCATACCTGAGTTAAGGTAATGAATACATGAATTGGATGTGATGCATCTTGCCCAGTTGCAGTGAGTTTGAACTGTGGATTTTGGTGCCATGTATCATAGTCCTGACACCCACCAGCACTGTAACCACGCCACTGACCATGAACAGAATGACGCATCTCTGATGGATAGATGCGACAAATATATATTGATCGAAAATGAATCTGAAAATCTTGCCACGACATCCAGAATATACCATCTTTTGACTGTCAAAAAAAGTGGGAAAAAAAATAGAATGGTCACTTGGTGTCGGCAGATAAAAGTTTGAGAGAGAGAGAGAGAGAGAGAGAGAGAGAGAGAGAGCAATTAACCCTCTTTCATAACGAGAAACCAGAAGTAGAAGCATATGACTAATCCACAATAGGAAAACACAAATAACTACCTGTGGAACATGCTTCAGCTTGTGCTTTATCCTATCTGTCCATTCAGATGATGAGTCAGACCAGGGACCATTCCACTCAACTTCATTGGCCCATGGATTTCGGATCTGAACAAGTTTATGCCCATCCACATCTCTTACCTAAAATCGTATGACATAAGTGATCATTGAAAATCATCCAAATAGTCATGGACCAGCTCCCTTAAAGGTTTAATACGTTGTTAGGTCAAAGCTCATATGAATGATGTTATATCTAAACACACACCTGACCCAAAAGCCTTTTGGACTCAAAGCGTATATAATGTTCAAAGAAACACCCTATTTAGTTAAGTTCAACTTTTTACTAATGAATTCCTGACATCTGCTCATAGAGCCTCTGTATTGATGTCAAGGACCAAGTCTCCTAAATTTTTAAGCCGTCAAGTGGAAGCTTATAATGGTTTATATCCAACAAGTTTTATAAATATGAGATATTAAATATTATCCGATTACCTGCAGTATTGAGTATGCATGGCCTTGCACAATACCACTGGAGGAGATGTGTACATCTGAACCTGAAGGACTTCCTGCTCCTAGGAGAAAACCTTCTTGCTTGAAGCGTAGCAACTGAGACCATAATCTACCACTTGCAAGGTCAAGTTGGGCTTCTCCACTCCTCATGTCAATTTCCTCCCCAGCACCTCCAGTAAGATCCACCAGGGCATCCTGAACAAGCCCACCTTCCAGAGCTTCATAAGAGCCATGCAACTTGGCATATGCTTTCTCCAACAAAGAGACCCAAAGCTCATAACCCTTCTTACTAGTAGCAAATGCTGGTTTACCCGGTAACTCACACGGAATCCAATCATCAACAACGACAGGGATCCACTCACCCTAGATATCATGAACCAAAAATATGTGATAAAAAAAAATGTGAAAGCTAAATATTTATCAGCGTCTAAAGCTCCAAGAGACATCAGAAAACATCAGTCATTTGGAAATCAATATCAGATATGGCATGAAAAAGAAGCCAATAATAAGAAATTGATGTGAATTCGACTCTTTGTATATGCTTCTTACCTGAACACAAAAGCGAACAGTGTAAATTCCTTCCTCATTATATCCTGGGGTGATGATTACCTCTGATATGCGTGAAACCTCTGTCAGAACAGCAACAGCACTCAAGAACCAACAATCACCTAACCGTCCCTATTCAATCAATATAAATGACAGCTATTAAGAGAAATTCCAAAACCCAAGCTTATCAAAACATAAAAAGAATATGACAAGTTATAGCAAAAGATGTGTAAAACACAAAACCTGACAAACATCTGAAGGATTTGGAGGTCCTGAAAATAAGCACGGACGACAGTCTGGGTGGTTTTGTCTAGCAATTTCCCCTGGTCTCAACCACTCAGAAACAACCTATATAGAAAACACTGAGATTGCGAGGTGAAAAATACAAAATACCAAATTTAAAATAATAATCAAGAGAAATACCTGTAACTTTGCAGGGGGGTCTTCAGGGTCCACAAACAATGAGTGATCATTAGGAGGAAATTCCTGATCAGTAAAACGTGACTCTCCTCTAGCAAAGAGAGCTTCTTTGATGGCCAATTCTACTGATAGCATGCGTTGATTAATCTCTTGTTGAGTTTCAATCCTAGGTTTTCTATACTTCCTAGAAAAAGAATCCATTTCCAACACCATGCCATCACGTTCTGACCTTTTTTTCCTCCCACTAGAATACTGTCCATCCCAATCCACATCATCTCTGTCATATAAATCTACATCAGCAGGATCACTGTCCCAACCATCAACCTAGGTGCAAAACATGTACATAAAATTAGACAATCAAAGTAAAACATATAATCCAAAATAACATTTGTTCTTAATTCCATTTGTGTAACTTAATCTGATGTTCAAACTTTAATCATCTTCTATCAGGATATGTTAAGCGCGTGTACAATCTAGTCGTGATTGTAATTGCCAGCACACTTATTTGACAGGTTTAGCTTTGCTCAGACCTCTTTAATTCAGTTATGTATAGTTAGGCCAGTGGAAGCTCAGTAAGAGTTTTTCAGTCACGCAAAGAGTTTATATCTAGGCCAGTGGAAGCTCAGTAAGAGTTTATAGTTAGACCAGTGTTACGCATGTACTGAAACTACAGTAAACATGACTAAAATCGAGTACATGACTAGGGAAGGTGCGGATGCAGAAAAGATGTATACCCTTGAAGGCGAATCAGCCCACTGCCAGTTATCTTCAGGGAAATCAACGCCGCTGAGGTCCGCTGAAGCCACAGAGGTATAGAGAGCAGAAACTTCATCATCCGATAAGCACCTTCCCCAAAGAAAAACATCCATAATGTGCATCTTAGATTCAACCCCTTCACTATCTGACCTACCAAATGCATCAATATCTGTTGGTGGTCTAACTCCAACCCATACTTCCGTCCCATGATCCCAAATGCTGCTACCCACACACAATGGTAATCCATTCTGGTAGCCATCAAATCCACCATCTAAATAACATGTCGCTTCCCCTAAATCAGCATCAATTGTCATTGTTACAATATGCCACCTGCAAGATATTAATTCACACTTAAATATAAAAGAGTACAAAAATAACTCGCCGTGCATTGAAACAACATTGTCTAGAAACAACAGAATAGTCCACAAATATCATGACATGCACAATAGTTGCAGATTTACAACACCAAAATAGCAAGTCTTTAAAAGTTAATCTAGTTTCCTTTTGCATCTCAGCCTTGTAAGCTCTGAGCTATTGATGAAATCAAGAAAAAGTAATTGCAAAACAAGTGATAGAAACCCCACAACAATTACAAAATGCTATTTGACAAAATCACATAATAAAATGTTAAACAAAGAAAACTTCCAATAAGTATTTGAAAACTAAACATAGGTACAAACCTTCCATCTGCAATACTTGTTGCACTGATACTCCACTCCTTTGCAACAGTTGTTTGCCTATCACCTTTAGTAATCAATCTAAGCCCAACTTGTCCAGCCTCAATGCCTTGTTCAGAACCAGCCACAAGAATTTCCCAGCAAACTTTCTTCTGAAACTCGGTACCCAAAAGACAAACAGGACCAGACTCAGGTTGAATCATCAATGCAATAGAGAAGCTGATTTTTTGACTTTGACATAAACTGGAATCAATTGGACCACAGTGCCTGCCACTTGCGGTTGGCTCATCATCAATGAGACATATAGCACCTGACACTCCTGTCTGTCAAGCATAAAAAATGTTCATTAGTATCAGAATGACATTAATTAAGCAACCTCCAGAAGAGTTATCCTATGCAACTAAAATAGAATACCACAAGTCGCCCATAAAAGAAATAGGGCTCTGTGTTTTTGGTCCCTATAAAATGGATGAATTACGGTTTTCATTCCTCCATATGTTAAAAGTATTGTTTTTGGTCCTTGTAAAATTGGCGATTTTTTATTTTGGTTTTTGGTCCCTCGTATTCATTTTAGGACAAATAAACAAAATTCATTTTATGGATCAGGAAAAAAAATTAGTATAGTTACATACTAACATAGCGCCACATAAGTCATTGGGTGTTGTCACTTGGATGGCCGTATGACCTTCTGTAGGGCGCATTTTAAGAAACGTTATATGACGTCAAGGACCAAAAATAATACTTACATATTTTTAGAGGAATGTAAACCAAAGAAAAAAAATACCACAACCAAATTTTGGGCATTTCACTGGACCATAACATATTTAACCTAAAGAAATACTATAGACATCTGTAGCTTATTATTGCATAAACATCAATCAGTAAATCATTTCTGGAGTTGTTGCAACCCAGTTTTTTGTGGTAAGTGGTAACCCATTAATCAAACAAATATGTAATACATGCACTTCTAGTTCAATGAATCAGAAGTATGTTCAGTTTAGAACATTATTTTTCTTTTATGTTTTAACAACGTATTTAAAATCATGCATATGAAGAAAACCACTACTTTACAAAATTAAGAAATCATATTCTTTCAGACACTCTTCACAATTGAATCAAAAAGATACATTTGAGATTCTATTTTGATCAAATGGGATAGTTTTTCTTAAAATTATTTTAATAAATTAACATAGATATTTAAGTTTTACATAGTAATTTTATACAAAAATGTTTATGAAACAAAATATTAATAAATTAAAATATTGTTGTAAATAAAAAAATATTTAAAAAAAAAAATTGTTTTCTTTTGAAGACAGCATAATTATATACAAATAAATATTTACTTTCCACTACAATCCTGTTGCAAACCAAATATAGGAATGGACACCATTGCATTATTAACCACACCAGAGATGATAGATAAAAGGAATGATCATTCCATTCCATCCCTTTGTCAATTCTTTATCCATTCCTACTTAAATCCCTCTAACAAATCATACCCGGCTGTTTTAAAAACTGAAAAACAATCCTACCAATTCCTATCATTATTCAAAAGTAATAGCAAAGACAGAATATGAACCTGAAGTGCACGACGAGTTAATTGTGAGGCTCGTATCCTACGTGCAATGCTTGAAACTCTCTCTCGAGCAAAAGAATCATCTAGAACAGAATCACCTCCAACTGCACGCACTGCTGCTGCCATGGCTGCAGCCTCTCTGCAACTAGCATTAGGAATGGAGGAGAGCAGTGAAGCTTCTATCTCCTTCCATTTGCGTTCCTCTTTTTCGAGTAAAGCCTTTCTCCTTTCCTTCCCTCTCCCCTCCTCTTCACGCCTCTGCATGAAGATTTCCTCTTCCATCTCCTTTTCTCTTATGTAACTAAAAAATTCAATACAAAATGTTGTTAGAAAAAACTTGCTAAAGGGTGGACATAAACCTAACCCAGTAAAAAATAAATAAGAAAAAAAGAAGTGCAAAAATACTAATATCAGATATTTAGAATATCATATAAAGGTAAACATACTAATATAGTTACTCAGAATAGTACCTCTCCTGAATAATTTCAAACTGCCTCCGATCTTCTGGCATCCACTTCTTTATTTTCTTAGCACTCAAGTCAGAAAATCCAATGCTGTCAAGAAAGAGTCTCAGACGAACTTCATCCTACAAGAGAAATGGATTATTGTTGTGACATGCACTAGAACTAGATATCATGCACTGCATGCAAAGCAGCTACGATTGCCTTTTTACCTGTGCTCGTTCTGCCTTAGACGTCAAACCAAGCAACAAAAGCAAATAACCACCAAACTTGTCCCACATGTACACCCACTCAGTATCAATAGCCTCTTCAAGAGCCAGAATACGTGCATGAGCACACATTACTCTTCTGTGATCTACGCCACTGGTTGGCTCATGGCGAAATGTCCTTTCATATCTTAATCTACTAAATAATGAACCTGCAACTAATTCTTCATTTCTCAAACGGTCTCTCAATTTCATGACATCGGCTCTGGGAAGCACAAAATTCCCTGCCCAATCAAGCATAATGGTAGGGTCTCCGATCAAAAGGGCTGCAGAACTAGCCGACCTCTGTGGTGCCGAGTAAGTTCCAGATATCGCATTTCTGGTCTGCAATCAAGCAAATAACACTACATTAGAAAATGGAAAGGTGACATTTTCTCCAACAATAAACAGTATTCAATAAAGAAATCGAAACACAGTAATCATTAAACCAAAACCAAATAAGTTAGAATCACGGTCAAAAAACACAATTCAAGCAATTGACACAATTCCAAATGTTGAGGTTACGGAAATTAATTGTGAAGATATCGCTAGCCTAGAGATATTTTGCTAAATTTTGTTAATGCAAAGGAACTTGAAAAGTAACAGAAGCATGGACAGATGGTTTTATCAAACTTAATTTCATTTCAAGTTCTGCTTTTAACATAGAGAGCATATAGCTGTTTATTTTCGATCCATTCATCAATTTTTCACAATAAAGATCAGTTTCCATAGGGTTGTTATTTGAAAAGCAACAATTAATAGGAAACAACATACTTAAAGAAAGTCAATAGATAAGTATCACAAATAAAACTCATCAAACAAAAGTAACAATGAAGAACTATTCAGAAAAAAATAGAATAATTTAGCAAAACATTTCAATATGATGTGACTGTAAAAACAGAAAAAACATGGATTACTATGATCAACAATAATGCAAAAGATAGAATAAAAGTTATACAGGAGCATAAATATTCTACAAACTTGGGTTGATGTAAGTACTATAAAATAAATATTGCCGCGCATCAGGTGCTTCACGGGAAAAAATTAATCTTCACTCGGCAATTTACCAAGTGTTACTATGTGTTTGAGTACTCATAAAAAATTGGCATGGTATGTCCTGCAATATCATCAATCGGTTTACATACCTTTGTTGCCGATCTAGCAATTGCTTGAACAACAGTTTCCTTGCTGAGAAAATGTACAGCATCTTCCATCGTCTATACATTATAGAAAGGTTAGAACTTCAATAAAAAGGGTTTTCTGAATAAAGTAGTTAGCACTTAACAGATTTTAATGAGCCATTCTCTTCACATAGAGAATCAGAGATCTCAATGTAGTTTATGAACCCAATTATTTGAATTTTGCAGTAGTTTGAAAATTCAATGCTGGTCACAATTATTTCTCTTACCTTTAGAGTTAGGCAAGGACGAGAGACAGCAAAGCCAAATGAAACAACAAGTGTTACTGCTGATACAGCTGCACCAGCGAAGGGTGGATAAATCTTTAAACTGGCAACAACCCCCCAGCCTTCAGTAGCAAGGGCAATCCCATACAGCATGAGAAAAGAAATACTGTAAATAGAAATACAAGCAGTGGATAAATAAACTAAAAAATCATTTAACACATAAAATTAAAGAAAGAATAAACATATAAAAAAACAATGACAATAAAACTGAGCATATGGGTAAACCTGACATTCTTTCCACAATCTGCATGAGCATCATACACATAAACCGGCAAAACTCGGGGAGAATATACCACAATAGGATATGAAAGGAGAACCTGGACAACACAAAAAATAAAGGAAAAAATAAATATGAATTTTTAAAACAGTCAGAATTCAGTAACATGCTTCCTAAAAGGTTAACAAATCCAATAAATAACTCACTGTCAATGCCCTTCCAGCAAGAAGAGAAAGGAATAAAAAATAACCAACCGAAGCTCCAACAAATGGTTTACCTGAAAAGCAGAAAGCAATAATACAACAATAGTCGATCAGCCACTTTCTAATAAAGATACACATATTAAAGCTTATGAAATAAACATAGCTAGCACCTTCAAACCGACCAACAAGAAATGCTGCCAAAGCCAATAGAAACGCAAGGAAGCAAACAAAGACCATCTGTATCCGGCTCAAATAAAAATTGTTCGATGCCCAGTGGTGAATTGCACCAATTGCTAGCACCATAAGAAGAAGAACCAAAAGAAATGCTACCCCTATCTGTAGTAATGGGGAAGAAGACGTTAAGCAAAAAAATTGAAGAGGAAGAAATGTGGAGGAAAGAGAAGTACACAGGTAAGAGTTATTCAATTCAACACAATAAAGAGAATTAATTGCACTTACTGTCCAAGGCTTGATGACAACTATTAAAGCTGAAATAGCACCAAGCAGAAGCAGAAGACCAATTATAACAAAAATATAAACACCTCGAGAAAGTTTCCAATCATCATCCTTCCTGCAAATAAATATTTTGAAATACATCAGACACCTATAGAAATGCAAAGCAACAGTTGGGTCAATTTACCATGAAGATAAATTAACAGATAGTAAAGTTTTACCAACCACTTAAGCAATCCGCAACAAAGGGAGAGCACTGCTGGAATGCACATTAAAGGAAGCAGAGCAGCTAAAAAATCACCCTTTGTTGGAACTTGGTCATCTCTAGATTTGATAACTTCTAAATAAGACACTCCACAAAATGCTACAAGGATTACTGCAGCCAGAAAGAGTTCAATGAAATATAAATATCAGCAGCTAGAATAAAAAAATATATGTATATACACGCAGAATGTGTGGCAGCAGTATGAATATGCATAGTAGTATATATAATAAGAAAATACCTGCAAATATTCCAATAAGGATAGCAGAAGACAGGGAGAACCGATATGTTGCAAACCATGAAATTATTGGAAGTACGCTAGTAATAACTAAACCAATGGCAGATGCCATTGCCCAGCCAAGAAAAACAGATGACGTATAAGGGGAAACCAAGCTTTTCTGATCATTCCATCCCTTGTATCGTAAATCATCTAAAGGTTTTGCCGAAACTATTGCTCCCAAAGCCAGTACAGATCCAATGAATACTGACATACAAATAATGAGAACTATACCCTGTAAAAAGAAACGACAAAATTATGCATTGAGAAGGAATTATGTACATGACAAATTTCCCCCCAATTTGTGATTTCCTGAATTACAATCTTCGAGCTTATCACTTGGATAAATTGAAGGATATAGTTCAATGGAAGCTAGCAGCAAGCAAGTGTTGAATGAAGGTCATGACAAGATTATAAAATAAAATAAAATTCTAAAAGCCACTCAAACATCAAAATCATTACATAAATACCACATCAGAGGACCTAAAAACAAGAAAATGATATATCTGATATTTCACATACGATGATCATATAGCGACGGGAAAGAACACCCAAAGCAAATTCTTCAGGATTGGGCAGGACCTCAGCACTCTAAAGCTTGTTTGTTTTCCAAGTTTGTAATGTCTTGGAAATTGACACAGAGAATCATGCCGCAGTGAAAGAAACTGTTTTAGCTTTTCATTACCATTATTATGTTGTAATAAGTCATACATACATAGGTGTTGTCACTTATAGATTAGAGTGACACTCGATTTGTGTGTCTTCTTTCCACAACCTAATATCATATTTCATGTACTATTCTGACAGATAGTAACAACAAAAACATTTTACCAAAGAAAAGGTTGCAGTCCTCAATGAAAAATAGATTGTAGGGTACATTGTGACAAGCTAATTTGTTCAACACATGCAGTCTAACCTTTCATTCATCATGAAGCAACTACTTCTATTTACAATAATTTCATGGCATTTTTACTATTGTGGAGTTTTTACTTGTTAGATATACATCTTGTTTCTTTTCATAAGTAGCACCTTCTCATTAGACATTTCAAGGACCTTAGCACCATTTCCTACAATGAGGTTGGTTTGAAAGATTATAGGAAGTAATCTTGCATTTATATATTACAAAATATGAAAAATAATATTCCGAGAATGTCCTCCGCAAAAGAGAAAAGCGTCCTTCAAGGAAAAAGACTATCAACGTAAAAGATAAAACAAATAAGACGAACAGTTGATGATTAAAACAATCATGATAATTGAAAAATATGCAAGTAGCAAGAAAAATATATATGTATATACGTTGTATCTAACAAAGGAAAACAAACGGATCTATTGGAAACATCAAACACTAGACAACATTATAGTAGGTGGGAAAGGAGGCAGAACTGACCTTTGTACGAGGAATTCGATCATTCCCAGCACTTTCAGAACAATTTATACGAGGAACCCAAAATTGGTAACCATTACAAATCCATATAGGAATGGCAAAAGAAAGGCACGCCACCATTAGTGGCACAGTCAAGGACAACCCAAGGAGAACAGATGATTTGCTGCACCATTTATACAGAATAATTAATACAACAGAGACACAAGCATTACCATGTGTTTGCTGGAGAAACAAGGAACTAAACTACACTGGATTACAATTATTAAGGCATTCAAAACAAACACTTTATAAATTTCACAAGCAGTTGCATCATTCTAAATTTTATCATATATATTTGTTTCTTTCGTAAACTGAACTGAAGTGGGTCTTCGGATGAACGAAAGTGGATTTTTCTCCTAGCTCCTTCCCATTCATGTGCTTCTCTCCATAATCCGTCATCTCTTTTTTTCCATTTTTCTACAAGACTAAAGTGGCTCTTCAATAAACATGTCACCAGTTTTGCAAAAATCCAGCCTGAGTTAATCCGAGTTATACTGATCGACTTGCATCCCCAATCAAACCAACTGCTCGGACCAGCCATATCACTGGTTTCCGACTCAACCAGCTGGTTCAAGCCAAGTTTAACACTGGTAATAACTAATCCTATAACAATAAGGAAAAGAACCAATAACAATAAAACAATCCACAAACTAGTGTTATTGCCACAAGCCCACAACAGTGATACACTCCACCTCAAGCAATTAGAGTAGGATAGGATCGGTCAATTAAGACTTATTCATCTTTATTTTAACGCATTTAAATGTGTATGATAACTTTCCTTTGTGTTCCAACGGCAAGCTTTTATTATATTGTCTTTTCCTGCCTTAGTTGCATAACGATAATAAAGATTCAATAAAGTTTTATGTTCCAACTGATAGTATAACAAAACCTCTCCTTTTTCCTTGGAATCAAGTTAAGTACACTACAGACAACAACAAGACACAAATTAACAGAGTTATAATAAAACATGCTAACATTGGACACAAAATGTTCCGATAACATGAACAATGGGACAAAAATAGTGAAGGAATTTGGAAGTAATTATGTAATAACAATCAGGAACTTTACCTATTTAGCGAATGCAGATTTATTTATTCAATTTTCCATTGTGACAATAAAAAATGTTTCTACATAAAAAACTACAGTAAAAATGAGGTCAATTTTTTTTTTTTAAAGTATGAGTGTATTTCAGGTATAATAGAGCATACCTCAAAAAAGAGAGCAACAGTCCAACACAAGTGCTGAGCAGCCAAGCAATGAAACCATACTGAAGTAAAAAAATAATGAAGAGACGGTCAGATATAATATACTACTAGCTACTCATTTAAACATCAAACAAATAATTAATCATGCAACATCGTGAACTGTATTCATGCATTAAAAAAACAACCAAGATAAACAAAATAATCGAGAAACATGAAAAGAAAACGAGAATTAAATGAAATGCCTCAATGTAGTTTAGTCTACGTAACAATAATTGCAGTAAAAAGCACTCATGTGACAGCTAAGTAACTGAATGACAGCTAAGCTAGAGAAATATAGAGTACATTGTACAAACAAATGTAGGATTATCGAGAAATGTATTCGATCACAAACCCAAGAACATTATAAAGCAACAAAAGTATTTCCTATATTACAACCAAAAGTAAGTAGAAAAACTGACAAACCAAACATTAGCCAGTTAAATAGATTAAAAAAAAAATGAATGATTAAACCACCCAGTTAAACAGATCCAACTCTGTACCTTCTTTGGTTTGGATGTCATGGCCATTTCTTCCACCGCAAGTGATCGAAGGAAAGCCATAATAGAGCATATCACGGGAGACAACAAAAGCACTGCTAAGCCAAACTCAAACTACAAGCAATGAAGGTTCAGAAAAACATCAAGATGAGCGCATGTAATATTCACAATAAGGTTCAAACAACTACCATCCAAAACAAAACAAACAAAATAGAGACATTAGGCTTCCAGAAACACGTATGCTTGTACATAATTCATTCGCCCAAAAGAAACCAGAAATAATATAGGGAGAGATAGCACTCACCTGCTGGTGTGTTGCATTAACAATTTTGATTGTTTTTGGACGAAATATAGCAACAGTGATGGTTTCAAGTATGAAAATAAAGCTAAACAGAACCCATGCTCGTTCTGGAGTACCCGTCATGTGATGCAGTAAAAGCCTGCACAGCTGAAGCCACTTTTCAAGCCCATGTAGCCTCAGTTCTTCAGATAATGAAATCTGATTGGGCATAGCATTGTCGACACTGTTATTATCAGTATTTTCAGGATGATCTGTATCAGGAAGATCTCTATCTGCATCTAGACTACTCCTCTGCAATAATGCCAGGATAGTTGGATCTAACTCTAAACTTTTCTCTTTTAACATCATAGCAAAATTTGGATCTAGACCTTTATCCTGCAATAAACTACTCAGTTCCCGATCACCTTGTCTTGTCCTTCTTTTCAGCATAGTTGCAATCCTAGGGTCATTCAACCTTTCTTGGAATGCAAGAGCCAAATTCAAATCCAATGGTTGTTGATTTGCAGAGTTAGAAGCACTAGACTCATTCCCTTGACTATCAAGGCCACTACTTGAACAAACAACCAAGGAATTATTGTGATCCAAATTTCTATCATCAGATGATATTCCAACTTCATGCTCATGAACAGCTGAGCGACAGGAGCTGCTGTGTAAATGTAACGCTATACTTGACCTTCCACTATCTATGCTTTTGTCACTATTGATTCCATCCGGCAAACTAGTAGTTTGAGACATGACATTATTCCAATTGCTCCCATCGCCTGCAGCCAGACCCCTGCTAGCTTCAATGACATTACCAAGATTACCAGCTTCAACACTACTACTCCGTTTCATACTTGAGCCACAGCCTTCAGAAAAGCTAGATGAACTGTTCTGCTCCTTTCTACGAAATCCTTCTCTCAGGCGAACTACAGTGCTTTGTAAGGCATCTCTCCTTGCAGCTAATGGATTTGTAACCGATAAATGGCGAGAAACAGCAGCTCCTAAAAGTACAGAAGCCATAACAGCATAACTGATACAGTGGCCTAAATACCTGCAAGAGGAAAGCAAGGATAAGTCAACAAAACAGTAATACATGCAATACAGGTAAATAGGCCACATGTTTTGGTTTAAAGAACTTACCAGTATTGCACTCCAAAACAAATAAGAAACACCCGAGATGTTCCAGCAATAAACAATACAGCAACACGACTGTTAAGAAGTTGAAAACCATACAGGCAAGCACCCATATTCCAGTCTACATGACAAGAAGTTCACAGAAACAGCAAATCAAACAGAGATAAAAAAAGATGCATTAGAATTTTCCCAGTTGACATAGTATAAAAATGAAAATATGTATCAAGAAGAACTAATTAAATCACCAAGAATAATAACAGCAACAGATGTGATTGCTCCCAGCCAATTTTCCTCCTTTGCTGTTAGGCCATACAAGATGGAGTATACTAACAGAACAGATAGCGAGCCAAGATAGAGAAGAACAAGATGGGAAGCCCTGTCAAGAAAAAGAAAAACAATAAAAACTTAAAAGAAAGCTTAATAAAGTACGTACTATATCCGCTTTTATATTTGAGAAGCACTATTAGATATTCAACATTCAGACAGTGTCAAAAGAATGGGAACAGATACTCAAAACAAGGTAGTGGATTCATTAACAGATTAATTGGAAGGAGGAGATATAAATAAGAGCAACATAAATGAATTCCTGACTAATAGCTAATACTGAATGATAGTCCAAACTGAGAGCATGAACTAGAACAAACCTTCTAGATTGCGGAGGATATAATTCATTTGGGTCTGGTGGTTCGGGTAAACAAGCCACAGGACCCACCTCAACACAATCAGAATAAGCAAATTTGTAAGCCCTCCGCACATATTCATCCACATCTAAGCCATTCCCTACAATGAGTAAGGTAATAAGAAATTTTCCAGAGAAAAAAAAAACAAAAAAAAGAACAAAGCAGTAAGTACAGCAGGAAACCGTCTACATCATATAGGTATTTTATATTGGGCGTAACTCATCCTTACGAAACCGGTTTGTTTTTATAAACTCTTTTGAGTCTTTAATCTATGTGGGACTTGAGTTTTTCCCAATACACCCCCTCATGTGGGCTTGGTGAGTGGACATAAATGGTGGGTGGCCCAAATCAATAGGCACAGATACCATATTAGGTATTTTATATTGAGCCTAACACATCTTTATAAAACTAGCTTGTAAGGTGAGGAGTATCTCTCTTTATAAGCTCTTTTGAGGCATTATCTTTAATCTATGTGGGACTTGAGTTTTTCCCAATAGTCAGAATGCAACATCTGGTTAATTTAAAATGGCTACAATATATTTTCAGTACCTATATATCGGAAAAAAACACAAGTCCTACATTGAATAGAGATAGGGCCTGAAAGGAGTTTATAAAGAGTGGCCCCCTCACCTTACAAACCAATTTTGTAAAGATAGTTAGGCTCTATAAAAACCTAATATGGTATAAGAGTCTATCTATTCTGGACCACCTATCAATTTATCCACGTACAAGCCCAATAGTGTTGGGTGTGAGGGAGTGTAATGAGTAAAACCTATGTCCCACATAGAACAAAGATAAGGCCTGAAATGAGCTTATAAAGAGTCGCACCCCCTACAAGTCAGCTTTATAATGATGAATTGGGTCCAATATAAAAACCTAAAACTACACATTACACTTTTAATCAACTCAGTCCCATCATAGAAGAGAGATAAGGCCTGAAATGACCTTATAAAGAGTGGCACCCCCTACAAGCCGGTTCTGAAAGGATGAGTTAGGCCCAATATAAAAACCTAAAACTACACATTACACTTACAATCAACTCAGTCCCATCAAGAGTGTTTTCGATTTTTATAATCTATATTGGAATCATAACACAATGAAGTGTTGGGAATATATTAACATTTAACACAATGTATTTGGTCCCAATATGTGACCATCATTTTCAATTCAATACCAATAAGTTAGGTTTACGGTAAATTGCATGTCAGTCTTACATTTACTATAACGGCAACAAATGGTGGGGATGCCATTGAACATTCAGGGAGTAATAGAAAACTTGTTGGCATAAGAACTAAATTGAAAATGAGTAACATGTATAACTACCAATAATATATTTTAATCTTCAATAATAATTTGGATAGCAATTCGAAAATTAAAAAAGTGATTCAAAAGCATACCATTAAATACCATTCTACAAATAAATAGCATGTTAATGGCTAAAGCAATTGCTGAAACTCCAAAAAAGAAACCAGAAGAAGAATATCGGTCAGATGCCCGTGATCCGGTTGTAACATATACTGCACAAAGCTCGTATGCACAGAGTAGAGCAACAGCCAGAAGAAGCAAGATTGCAACAGCCCCTGTCAAAGAAAAATGTTGATATGAGCTAAAAATTATAAGAGCCAATACAAAATAAAACTAAAAAACTGCTCCTTGGACATATTGCTCCCCTTGGATAATTCAACACAAAACCTAGACAATGAAAAACATTAGAACTATATATGTGTGTGCATGTATGCAGCAATGGAGATAAAGTTTCCCGTGAATAATTTGCCCAAGGACTTGAACCAATAACAACCATGTAGCTTGTTTTACTATAGGTAACAATTTCTGTATTTTAGTAACTTATATTACTTAGTCTCCTTATTTATTTCCTAATCAGTGCTGCTCTCTTCTAATCAAAAGTCCTTTCGAGGAAACATTCTTTGATCACATCAATAATTTTTTATGACCAAAACAGCATTCTAAACCCGCTAATATTACTGACATGGCTGAAGGGGTGCATGATGACTCACATTCTGATCCAATAACCTCTGCTGCTCTGAACCTACCGAATGAGTGTGACCTTCCCATTCCTCAAAGAAAATGTATTTATTCTGTTAGTGATATTTTCTTCTTATTTAGGCTTGCTAAGTTCTCATTTGTCTTCAACTATGAAAATGTATCTATATTGTCCTCAATTTCTGTTCCTAAGAATACAAGTGGGGCATTTTCTAAAGAAAACGGAGACATGTAGTGATGAAAGACATGTTTGCTCAACAATTATTGGAGAAAAGCCCAAGTTTCATGTCACCTACAGAATAGAGATATGGTGAAGTTGAGTTAGATCCAAGATACGACGGTATAAAAGCTTTCCTAGAGCCGTTGTTGGGTCATCACTCATCAGTAATGTCCATGCACCAGACCCGTTAAACCTAAGCATGAAGGGGTGTATTGGAGAAAAGCCCAAGTCTAACATCACCTAGAGATATGGCCTAAATATATCTTATAAAGCATGCACAATCCTCTCCCTACTTATGTTGAAATAGCCACAAAAGTAACTCCACCAATGGCTGCAAATATATAAATTGTTAACATGGGTCCGGATGGTCAAATTGATCACCTTAACACATTACTAGTTGAAAAGGGCTGAACTCAATCTTCACCCTCGACTAAGAAGATAAATTTTCTCCAATGTCTAAAAGAGCCTTTGACTAAATCTTTTTTGTATATGACTGTCTATTGCCTTCATAAACTTCATATCAAAAATATCTTTCTTGTGGTGAGCTACAGGAATTACAAATTGAGAAATTATCAGCCTTTGTCAATAAAGCGGAATTTTTAGGACTGGTGTGCCCAATGCTGAGTACAAATATCACGTTATTGCCTCCATCATTCTCGTCAAGCTTGGTTTGGTAGCTTTAGCATTGTGGTTCATCAGTTTGTCCTGACTTGCAATGGAGCAAATCTAACAGTTAATGTTAGAAAGTCACACACATGACACAACTGACGACCAAAGCACACATTTGGTTGTTTATGTTGATTACATTGATATTATAGGTAGCAATTATCATGGCCTTCATCTGCTAAAAACAATTTTAATTTTTAACTATTAATATCAAATTCGTTCATTTTGGAACTATGGCTTGGTCAAACTCTGATATTTCTGGACACTAAAGTTACTTAATCAAAGGCTAACATTGCTAGCTATCTGTCAACTTACCCATATAAAAGAAGATGAACGTGTTGAATGCTAACCTAATCTTACTGTTACTTCTAATGTTTACCTTCTCATTGGCTATAAGTGTTGTTAGTGTCACAATATTAGGCAAGTCATCAGTTAGAAATAACACACGCCTTATACATCTAATCCCATATTGTTCATAGAATATCCTTTCTCTTTTACTTCTTTTCACTCAAATCCTATAATTTTAACATCATACCAAAGTGATACCATCCTCTGTAAAATGATTGTGACACTCTTCATAATAAAGCTCCCAACTATGCAATTACATAATTACTTTGTTTTGTATCCTATGTTGTTATAGATTCAATTGTTATCACAATTTTTTGGAAACTTCAGGACTGCTCACCGGAGCATCCGGCAACTTTGTTGACCAAAATCTCTCTAGAAAGCTCATTCTACTGAATCCCTATTTCTAACAAGAATCACGCCAATTTGATCACCAAAAAACCATACGAAGCTGCACTTGCAATTTCCCCCTTTCTGTTCACTTCCGAAGCTCTAAATGGTGAAAAATCATTAAGTATACAATCCACAATAGTAATGCCAAAAAGAATACCTATCTAAGCCTCAGTATTTAGAAATGTTGGTTTCACATCAAATAGAGTATATAAGCTTAAACTTGTGAACAAGACACAGAGTTATGTTAAATAACAATATGGCTAGCAAATACATACTTGAGCTTTGCCACTGGGTTCTCCACCACAGCATAATCGAATAAAATGCCAATAAGAGAGCAGTTCCAGCCATAATAACAGCCAAACCAATCAGGTCTCGATCCAATATTACAACCAACCAGGAGCCCCAAAGGATAAGCACTATAATTGGAGAAACAACAATAGACCATGCTGAAAGATTCAGGAAACCACAGAGCAAATGGAGTTGAGGACCTTGCAAGATATTTGGCCACTTCCGAGCAAAGATCCAGCTGGACATAGACACAGATAAAAACATATATATGTAAGGAAGCCCAAATCAACATCAAAATTTCAGAGTACTTTAACTGTACTATTAAAGAAGCACACAACAACTAGGATTTCTTCCCAAATGAATACATTTTACTAAACAAAGCCATTAGTTATCACGGAGGGTTCAAAAAATATTTTGAAAATAATATTTCCAATCACATCAAAAAAGAAGATTCATTATTCGATTCTCGGAACAGATATAAAGATTCCTTTCAAACGAAGAAGATAAAATCCTGAATAAATGACAGGCGCAAGTCATGAAATCTGTATTATTTTTAGGTTTGCAACTTGATTTTCTATTGAAAATGAATCAATGCTATGAATTGCAAATTTACCCAACAAATTACAGCAAAAAGGAAATTAATAAAAAAAAAAATAAAAAAAAAAAACTAAACATTAATTATATTATTAATCAGGGGGTGTATGTTTTATGGAATCAAAATTTGTTCAAAGGAATAAACTTTCCCAGGAATATAATATTGGGAATCTTATTTCTAGCATTGTTTAAAAAATGTGTTTGGTTAATTATTTGAATTCCTGGAAAAAAATTTAAAATAAATGATTTAATTATTAAAATACCCCTGCTACTTTCCAGATTAGTAACAAAGAATGAATAACATTATACAGTGGACGAGTATAACAGAATCAATGTGTTTGATACTTTCAGTTTATCATATGACATACATAAATTATACCATCTAATATGGTATTATTAATTATGTTTTTACCTTTACCTAAATAAAAATTTTACGATAACATAAAATAATTAATGATGCAACATGACTGCATGCAAAGCTAGTTAAACAAGGGGGAAGGGATTTTTGCACATGAAATTGATATTAACTACTGGGAATAAATCATTCCAATCCTCTCTGATGGGAATAAAAACAGAGTCAAGATGGGTAAAAAAAGTTACCGATAATAATTAATATCCAGGAATTTTTTTAGTTTATGGGTACCAAACATGGAAATAAATATTTCCCGTCATAGATTCCAGGGAATTCTATTTGTAGCTGGGAAACAAACGCCTCCTTGGTTTTATTTATAATTAAGAGGGTTCTTTTTTGTTTTTTTTTTCTCTTAAATAATAAATTTACCACATGGTTATTGACCTGTGATGCTGCATAGGACTGAATGCTTATCAACGGAGAGTCAAAGGCTCAATGAAAAAGTGGTAAGAATGATATGAACAATATGATGGCCAAGCAATTACATGATACAAGATAGGATTAGTAATTAATGCCAAAGAAGTAATTAATGCCAAAGAGAAAAATAGGGTAACATCTATTATGGAAAAGATGATAGAATTTTGCCTCAGGTGTTTTAAGCATGTGTTAAGAATACCTATAGAAAACCCAATCAGGAGAGTATAACATATGAAGGATGGTCAAATAGTTAGATGTAGAGAAAGACCAAGAAAAACAATGGGTCTAACCATTAAAAAGGATTTATAACTGCATAGTTTGTCGCTACATGAATCACATGATTTAGTGATTTACAATGCTAGCTGAAACACCGAATGAGAACACAATATTGTTGCTTTTTTTTCAATTTAAACAATTGGCGTTTTAGACAAAAATAATTAATAATTCTTCTTTCTAATAAGCCGAAGAAAAGAGCTACAAAGTTACTATTAATAATACACACACATTTAGTAATTGTCGGGATATTCTTTTCTTCTTAGCTTCATAGGTTTTATAAAGAGTGTTCATAGGTCAAACTTGCAATGGGGTTGCTTTATTCCATCAAAGAAACAACTCTCAAGAGTTTAAGCTATAAAGAGAAAGGCTTGTAAATGGTCTTATATCAAACACACCCCCTTGCAAAAGAGCCTTGGCTTGATGCATGTATAATGCTAAGGCCCACTTTACCTTGTGCTTCATTTTCACTTCTTATAAATGCTCTACATATGATTTCAAGGACCAGAGTCCAAAAAGCTTATGCAATTAAGTGTAGTCTCACAGAGGGTTTATATTTAACATTCTTCTGAAATGAATTAATGTTTTTTCTTTCTTGTTTCTTTCATTATTGCAGCTTTAGGAGGATTCCCATTCCTACTGATTTGTGTTCTATCCTTAATGAATTATGGTTTAATCCAACCAATAAAATCATTAAATGAAGGATTTAATTCTAACATTACTATGTCATTCGGATCCTTGAAGACGTAGTAAAAGACACCTCAGCGTTCACACCACTCTAGGTTATGAGGAATGAGGATACTCAAATATGCACAATATTAAATGAAGGATCCAACTCTAACATTACTATGTCATTTGGATCCCTGCAGAAGTAGAAAAGGCCATCCCAGTGTATAAACTCCCGCCACTTTGTGTTGTGAGCAAGCTGTTGTTCTTTGACTAGAACCATGACCGCAAGACTGCAAAGTCGTCCCCCTTGTCATTGTCATGTCTTAAAGCTTACTATCCCAAAAGGAAGTGAATAGTTAAAGAAACTTTGGATAGTTGACACTGGATAAAAATTTAATTCTGAATGGAAGGGAGACAACAGAGATCGGGAAATTCCATTTCTGATTTAATAATTAACACAAATCGTATCTTCAGACTGTAAAGAGGTGTATAATTTCAAATTTATGATATTTGATAATTATATTCCTTAATTTGGGGTATTATTTTTGCACACCATTGTTATTTCAGATTCCAACGACCATATAAAATTAAAACACAAAAGTTTGTTGAGACTTTCCATGACGTAAATCAGATAGGTTTTTTTCTACAAAGAAACAAAGGGGAATTAGGTTAAGCATCCAAGTTAGTTACATGACGGCGGTAGCTGCAAAAGGGTGTACTCTATAATGTTCATAATTATATCCAATGTTAACAATCCCAGACAGCATAGCGTAGCAGCGACCCCAAAAAAGTTATGGCGAGTGAAAAATTACCGGAGGAGTGAGACAAGGTGAGGAAGGAGAAGCTGTACCGGTGTTCTGGTGTTTTTAAATTGCAAATTTCCTAAAATGCACTAACCAAAAAGCTCTAACATTTAAATTTTAATGGATTTATTGAATTTTCGATCACATTCTGAGATGTGGCGGCCGCTGCACTAAACTTCCCCACTACTTTGTGTCCTTTCGTGGCTAGGTGCTGCTATAGCGCTGCGGGCTACTGACTATACTGAGTATTTTACATTGAATGCTTAAAGGTTAGGATGCTGCGGCATCTATCCCATCAATGATACCTCTATTTTCAACATTGGCAATAACCGAAGTGCATTTCATGTGCTATCTCACAAATTTATATAAAAAAGAAACAGAAAAGGAAAAGACAGCAAAGCTCTCGGGATTGGGAAGCGGCAAGCTTGCAATACAACAACAATTTCCCATAACTCACAAAGTTTGAAAAGGGGGCCAAAGCCAAACAGCTATACCTAATCAAATATCAAAAATAAAAATAAGAAAGTACCCTCTCAATTTACACTTGTTATACCTAACCGAATATCGAAAATAAAAATCAGAAAATACCCTTTCAATTTAGACTTGTTTCCCAAATAATATATTGTTAAAGCAAAAAACACAAGTAGCTATATATTTCACTAATTATGTGGGCATTCAAGGAACAACATAACACAACAAATGCAAGTAAAAAATAACTATTTCAAAACAAGTAGGAATTTAATTAGCAACCATATGACAAAATTTAAGAGCATTTGCAGTGCATTATGTCAAAAAATATCAAGTATAATAAAAAGAAAGACGAAATGAATACCTATAAATTCGCCAAGGTCTCCAATTAACAGCCCATAGTATGGAGAACGAAGACAATCCCAAAACCGAGAAGAGGGTTCCACAAATCGCGCAAGAGAGGATAATCCGACGGTCAGCCCCTTCTTCTTCCATGATAATAGACCTCAAAAGGAACGCATGCACCTGATTACAACAACCCAGAAACAGTAACGATGATGATGCATGTGAAGGATTAGAGTTGTGGAAGAAGGTAGTTGATTGTTGAAGAATGAAATGGCGGCAGCATGATGGTGAATTTAGCAGGAATGGGTGAAGTTAGGGTTTGAGAGTGAAGTTAGGGTTAGAAATGAAACTGAAAATATAATGAATTGGAAGAAGAAGATTATGAAGAAGTGATTTGAGAGTTTGTTAAGTTTTAAGTATTTGAATGAAATTGAGAAATTAGTAGTAAAGATTAAAACCCTACTCACTCACTCACTCACTCTTTCTCTTTCTCTTTCTCTTTCTCTTTCTCTTTCTCTTTCTCTCTCAACTGTGCCCCCTTCCACACTCTGCTCATCTTCTCTCAGCTGCTATATCAAGTAGTATACATCAAACTAAATTATAATTTTATTCTTTATTTTTCTTTTTCTCTCTCTTCTGCTTCACTGTGTCTCAACACACACACAAAAATCTTTATTTTTATATTTATATTTATATTTATAATTCTTTTTTACAACTTACTTATTTCTTATTGTTATTACCACGATTCAAATTTATATTTTCGACCTACCAAAACAAAAGTTTAGTAATAATAGTTTTAAAATATTTAAGTTTGTTGTAGTTTATTTTTTAGTTTATTTATTTATTAACTATATTTACACAAAAATTTAATTAGATATCATCATTTAGATATATCATAATGTAAGTTTTCAGCAAGTTTGTTGTGACCTCAATAGCAGGACAATGATTAGAAAGAGGCCTCGATTGGGAATACCCAATTCCATAAATAGATCTAGATAGATATATTAAATCTCTTCAAATGAAATTAATCAAAGATATATCATAACGTTCTTTTTTAAAAATAATTAACAACTTATTTATATGGAAGCACATAATATGGGCATACTCGTGTAGAGATTAATAAGTGCAATAATTAAACCAATAAACAATGAAAGACAATCCAATAGTTTTATTGATACTATATGAATAAAATTTATAAACTTGTGTAAGTACATACATTATTTGTAACAAACAGTGTATTGAGGGACGATTATTTAAGAAAAAAAATTATAAAAGTAAATTTGAGGGTTGATTATTTAATCAGTCTATTGTACATAACACATTTCATCTAGTACGATGGATCCAACATTAGTTTGTCATTGTTTGAGTGGTCAAATGGATTAAATGGGAGCTCAATTCAACACACACAGTCATAAAAATGTTAATGAAAACATGCTATTAATTTGGACAATAAAACAAGAGTTTTAAGTCCATCAAATTTTTTATTTTTTTTATTTTACACTATGGTGCTAAATTGTATTTGATTATACTTAATGTGCCCCATTAACACTTGCTTTAAACTTACCTTATGATCCAAATTAAAAAACTTTTTTTTTACTAGAAATTAAAAAGTTGTTTGATGTCAACCACGGAAAAAAATATTATCCAACTAATGAATAAATAACATTTGGGAGTTTTCCAAATAATTTTAATGAAACTATATCTTGATAAAGTTGTAATGCAAGGTTTTTTTTTTATCTTTTAAAAAAGTTGGAAAAGAAAAAACAATTGTTAATAACAACTATCTACACACACAAAAAAAATAACTTTGTCACTTAAAGTTATAATGTCAAATTTGTATGGTTGATCTGACTGTGTTTTTTATAATATAAGATGCTTTAGTTAAATAGTTTAATTAATATACATGGTTAGTGTAAACAAAATTTTTCATCTAATCACATTTTACTACTTAGATATTTTAAAAATCAGTAAAACGAAGTGAAACAAGTCTTTAAATTATGATTCAACCGACAAATACTGATATTATTAGGTCGTCTTGTCACATGATCGAATCCGATATCTCATTGTATAAAAATTATAGTGAAATTCAAAATTAATGTATTTTTAAAAAATTCAAAACTAATGTTTGACATGACTAGTATAATATAGATTAAATTCCCTGAATGTCGTAATCTCTCCTTAATTTAATTGTTGCTAGGAGATTAAAATCTACTATATCAAAATGATCTCATAACTCAAACAATGAATAATTAGTGCGTCATGATATAGTGTTATGTACCTCAATAAATATTTTGGACGAAAAGTTAAAATTTTGTTCCGAATATTTCCAAACCACAAGAAATGTTTGCTTATCTTCCTTAAATTTTTGCATTTCTTACAACTCATGTACAATTGGTTCATTGGTTGTAATCTTGGACCATATAATGTAGAAAAGGAATAAGTTATAGAGTTGCATCAAATCTTGAGGATGTGATGCTTCATGTGTTATTCCTAGTTGATGAGCTAATTTAAAAATAAATAAATATTTGAATAGTTTCACTAAACTTTAAATATTTTAATATTATAATGTCTAATTTAATATTGTAACCAATGTCACGCAGCTTGTATACGTACAAATATTTTATTAGTTGAATTTAAAGTCAAAATAAGAAAATTAAAATGGGTATGGACTTTCATTTAATAAAAAGTTATTTTTCTTTAAGGTAAAAATAACTACTTTTTAAGTATAAAACAAACAAAATAACTAATTTTCAAAACTCCCAAAAACAAATATATGTATTCATGTTAAATTATGGTTACATTTTGTTTTATTTTTTGCCATAATTTAATCAAAATATAAGATTCATTTTAGAATTTGACTTCTCTCGGTAGATATTATTTCGTAAGCATCAAATATGAATCAAACTCAAAATCATATACTTAATTATGTGTCAATTGTGTCATATCATTTTAGTGTTACATTTAATATTTCGAATAAACATAAATACAAATGCGTACTAAAAGAGATTAAAAAATTATATTAAACCAAATTACTTAAAAATACTATTTAAATGGGTGTTTTTAATGTGTATTAATTTACGGAAAAAATATAAGATAAATTAAATTTTACAAAAATTATGTTTTTTTTTTAATTTCCATTTGTTTTATGCAATGCAGTTTTTTAAAA
>JBBPBQ010020323.1:5029236-5082688 GCA_037974755.1 Cicer yamashitae | reverse complement strand
TTCTTCCTTGCACTTAATTTATCTGCATAAATAAATTATAAAATCAGAGTTAAAATCATACAAAAAATTATATTAAAATATTTACACACGTTATAGCAATAAAAAAACGAATAGACATGTACAAAGTGTTCGTCTGAAGATTATACTCATAATATATTAGCAATAAATAATAATAATAATAATAATAATAATAATAATAATAATAATAATAATAATAATAATAATAATAATAATAATAATAATAATAATAATAATAATAATAATAATTGTGTAGTATGAAGTAAAGTTTGCAACCTAACTTGTAATGCACGGGTATACTCTTAAATACTCTTTATTTATTATATTGTTATTGCTAATTTTCTTTATTTGTTTATTATTTTTAATGTTTATTTGAATCAATTTGTTTTATGAATGTTTAATCATTAATTAATAATTTGAACCATTAAAAGGAATAAAGAATAAAAGATCACTGCAATCTAAAAAAATAACAGCCGGCAGTGATGTTCAAATTAAACGGCCTACAATTTTCACATTGTAAATTTTTAAGTATTTATCATGAATAAAAAGCTAATGACAGATATTTGCTATTTTTTGAACTATGATGATCTTGATTCCTTTATCATAACCTAATCTCTCAAAAGTTGGACTACGATTTCACTATTTTTCTATCTTACAATTTAACTCTGTTCAATTTATCTAGACACAGTTCATTCAATTCACCTTTCTAATAATGTGATAAAAGACAAGCTATTGAAGCTCTAGATTTGACATATTTTTTGTGAGTCTAGCACCAAATAATTGACATACTAAATTTTAAACTTGTGACAATATACACACATCACATTCATTTTATTGACTTGGCCTATGTTTTATTAGAATAAATCTCAATCCCACTTAACTGGTAACTATTGACCTTTGGGTGTAATAATCAACCTATTAAAATAATACTACTACTAAACTCATTTATTCATATTTTATTTTTAGACAAATGCTAACGAGGGATATAAAGTTGGTTGGTTTGATAACTATAGGGAGTTAAAAAGTTAAGTCATTAAAAAGTCGCCAATACAATCTCTATCATCACTAAATTAAGGACATTTATTAAGAAATTATATTTAAAAATATTTTAACAGTTGTATTTTCAAATCTTTTAAAGTTGAAAAATGGATCTTTTTCAACTAAACTTTTATTTTTATCCTTCACAAACTTTTGTTTTACAATACGAAAATAAAATCCAAAATAAAAATAATTGGGTTTGGGCCTACGACTTTTTGGCACCGTATGATGGATAAACAGGTTGGTGAAAGCGATTTGAAAATGTGTGGTGGTGGAACCAAATCACTTTTTTCAAAAAGAAAGTTGAAATGCAAAAACAAAAGTACTACTGTCAGCCACTCACATGCAATGCAAAATCCCTTTTCAGTTTTTTATTTTATTATTATAACCAACATACACTTTTTTTTTTCCTTTCATTGGTCCCTCAAACTTTTTCTCTTTTCTTTAATTGACTAATTCTCCAAGCATGGGCAAGGTACCATACTAGTAATATTATTATCACTTAAAATCATGAAACAATATTAGTAACACATTATAAAAGTAAAGTTCTAGTTTTGGTAATCACAAAACACTAGTTAGTTCCATTGCATTTTGACAAACACTCCCATAGGGAAAAGTGGAGAAACAAATAAAATACAAAGGGCCTGTTTCTTTTAGCCTTTTGAGAAAGAAACTTGGCCACACACTTCTCCATTTTCTTACATAGAGAATCTTTTCAATATAACATTAAAAAAAAAAATCAAAACTTTCCACTACAGGAAAAAAAAAGGTAGAAGAAAGAAGAGTTTTTTATAACACTACTAGATTGATGATTGAATGATACAAGAGACACATGATTTTTTTTTTCTTTTCATTTTTTTCATAGTACTTTTCATTGACAATTTGGGTTTTTACCAGGTCCTCCATAGTAAAAGTAATGACCCCAATCACCATTACTACCTGTTTGAACATCATAACAGTTTGAGTGTTCACTATAGGTGCCAATGCTTTTTGGTGCTTTGAGATTATTGGAACTATCAACCACTTGAATGTTTCTGAAGTAACTTGCTTTTCCAAATCCTTCTTCTGGAAAATGGCCACTGCCCATTTGAGTTGATGTGTGCTGGCCATCAGGCTCAGAGTTTACAACTTCTCCTCCCCATTCAATCATGGTAGCACTGTCAGCTAAATATGAGAATAAGAATGAAGGCCAATATCCCATTACATAGCCATTTCCAAATTGCATCCACCAGTGTCCCTCTTTTGGATCCTACAAGAGAAAAAATAGCGAAAAAACAACCAATTAGTATCGGTAACAGATAGTCAGATATCGTGATTTTGTCTGAGAAGTATCAGCTCAACGGTAAGAGTTTGACCTTGTAATCTTGAAGGACAAGTTCAAATCCCCTTTCCCCGATTAAAAAAAATTCATGATTTCAGTAATCTTGTATTGTTAACCATTGGAATAGAGCATTTTCTTTTCTAAAGATGCCACCTTGGATTCTTAAAGGGCGTAAGAATAAACAAGTCATGACTTTTTACAGTTCCTTGAGGTTGAATTTTTTGTGTTCCGGGGTCGATTGCCATAGACTATTGTGGTCCATGTCATGATGATCAAGAATTTTGGAATAGATTCCCAGAATCTGTGCTACAAAGATGATACTAATTATGCTGCCACTACCACTAAAAAATGCTTTTAAGAACTAAGTGAAAAAGTTTTTACCGGTTGATTATTGATTAATAAGTGAAGAAATAAAAAACTTGCGATTCACAATGCAGCTATAAATAATTTATCATACAACGGGTATCTTAAATCTGTGATGAGTCATATTTCGTACCAATGGGAGATAGATGTCAGGTTTAAAAGAACCCAAGCAATTGGGGGGACATTATAATGGTCCACATATTAGACACCGAGTTGGAAAGATTATGAGACTTGTGGTGCTTAGAAGCTTATTTGTTTATGAAGATTAATAATAGTACAAGATTTTTTTATCAAATTATATACCTTCCAGATAAGTATGCTGATATCGTACTGAGAATCTCGGTATGAGGAAATTGGAGAAATACTTGCACCCATTGCTATGTCACTGCTGACTTGAATAAATCCTGAGCAAAGAAGATTGTAGCATCCAGTAGCTTGATATGCATCACTCTACAACATGCAGAAAGTGAGTTTAATAAAAAAAGCTGTATTTAAGGACTTAAATATTAGAAGTTTAGAACTAAAATGAAAGCCAATGAAAGCCACAAAGGGCTAGGCATGGTTAGAAGATAGAGGCTTACCGTCCAGTAGGTGAAGAGCCGCGTGTTGTTATCGCCATATAAGTCTGGACTAACCTGTTAGTCAGTCAGAGGCATGCATTAAAATTTGCAAGGAAAAAGGATATCAAAATCAAAGTGCGTGTTTGGTTGGATTCGTGGTGAATTTGACAGAATCGTTGTGTGACACCGTGATTTAGGCAAATTTTGGAGGTTCAACAAAATCGCAGTGCCACCATCATTTTGCAAATTCATCGATTTCTAAACATATACATAGTAAAAATTGGAAATCAGGGGCTTGGTTTTGAAGATTCTTAGTACCTGCCAGCCAGCTTCAATGCTGTTGAGATCTTGACCAAATGAGCCTCCTAATATCCAAAGCTGAGACAAGCTGAACTCATTAGCCTGTTGTATCTTTGGTTCCCAAACATTTATAGTAGCTTTTGCTCCGTAGAACTTATCTCCTTCAATGTAAGCTATCGCGTGCTGATTAACAAATACACAAGCAGAAAATTAGACCAAAAGAAGAAATATAAATAGTTGGTAACACAAAACTACTCACTACAACAAGGCACTCTCAAGGCCCAACACAAGAGCTTAATAAGTTCAGCTTAAGTTAAGGACAAATTAACCGAGAATACAGTTTGAACTCTAACTGAACAATCCTTAGTCGGACTTTATTTACCTCCCTCTCAGCTGAACTCCAGATTACTGGGACTAACTTTCCTTAGGAATAAGAGGGTTAACACCCAAAAACAAGAATATCTCAAAACAATGTCTTACCTGATGACCACTTTGGTTAACCAAATCAGGCTCTGCTGATCTAGGCTTAGGGATTGACTTATGTTTTTTCCTTCCGTATCTTTTGACTGAACTTGCTCTTAAAACATCATCCTCCATTGTTCTTCTTATAGGTATTGTGTCTTCAGGGCATTTACCACTAGCATGCCATAGTTGATTTAAGGGAAGACTTGATTTTTCTTCTTTGTTTTCAGCCAACTTGTTCTCTTCAAAAAGCCCTTCAGGGTGGAAACTAGGTCTCATCTAATTAACCAAAACATAAAGTTAGAAGAAGAAAATAAAACACAATAAAAATGGGAAGAATCTTAGAGAGAATATAGAACATAAATACAGATCTTGAATAAAGAAAATTGACCTGAATTTTGTGATCTTTGAGGAAAGGATGATCAAAAGCTGGTTGCTTTGAAACAGGCACACAATCTATTATATCTCCATCTGGACTCTGCAACAACAACAAATCATGTCACATTATTACTACTAACAAATGAAACACTACGTAACCATAAAAAATAAAAAACAAAATCTTGCTAGTATCTATCTACTTTTTCAAACAAACAAAAAAGTAACTGCTTAAAAATAAGAAATATATATTATAAAAAATAAATCATTGCCCTAATTACCCAGTTTTTCTTTAAGTATTATCTTGGTACTGCTACAAAACCCAATATATAATCTCATTAAAAAAGGCCATGATTTTTTCTCGTTCAAATTATGAGCAGAGAGAAGTATAAGTAGAAGAAAAATACAAACAAGAGAAAAAAATTTACAAAACTTAAGAAATCAGAACAACGACCCAAAAGATCTAAACTTTAAAGCAGCAACAACAACTTGCCATAAAGGGCCATTTGATTTTTAACTCAAAGTATAGAAAAGGATCAAAACCATTTCTACAACCAGGAAAAGGGTGCATCAGAAACAACTAAAAATTCAATTTTTCTTCAAAAAAAATGCTATTTTCTGAGTACCAAACAGAATGTAGATGAAGAAGAAAAAACAAACAAACACAACCAAAAAAGTTGAAAAAGGTCACAAAAAAATAGTGAAAAGAAGAACCTGAATAGTCTTAATAGGAGGCTTGTTAAGACGATTCAAATGCTTGTTAACTTCAAATTTTTGCCTTGAAGCACCAAGCCTAGTAGAAGAAGAAAATGAGATCAAAAGACCCCATAAACAAAAAACAAAGAGAAGAGTGGAACCAAACCCAAAACCCATAACAACAACAACAACAACAAAAACAACACTCTTCAAACAAAAAAACAAGATTTTTTTTAGTATGAAACTGAAAACAAAGAAAACCCTCAAAACCCTTTTCTTTAACACTGCAAAAAAAAATGCAGTGACCCTTCACTCCCTTGTTCTTCCTAAGCTACTCTCTCTCCCTACTTTTTGCTTTGAAGATGGGAACCCACTCACTCAACAGCAATGCTAAACACTGCCTCTTTTTTGTTTTATTCCACTGCTTCCTAAAATTACTTGTCTTTTCTTTTTTTTTTTTTCTTGCTTCTCATTTTCTTTTTTTAGCTTTCCCATTTTAACTTTAATTATTAATTCATTAGTAGTGATTTATTGATTTGTTCAAAATACCACCCCTTTTCTAGATCTCTCTTTCTTGTTAAAACTTTTTAATTTACAACACTTTTTTAAAGTTTATTTAACTAAAAATAAAATAAACAATAAATCATTGAAAAAACTTCTTAAGTGGGTTAGATTTGTCTACTCAATTAATTATATATATTAAGGTTTATAATTTGTTAATTCATTAATTTGTAAATATTTTTTAATTTAAATACTAATCTAGCTTAATTTTAGCCATTTTTGAAAAATAAAATAAAGGAAGAGAAAAATTGTTATTAAAATGACATTAATAAAAAATTTATAATCGTCTTTGACGAGATTCGTCTTGGTGTTATAGTGTCATTTAGCTAAGATATTTTGGACAAATCTTAATATATTTGATGATATCATTGTAAAATATAATTGAAATTGGATGTCATATAATATTATATTTTTTAAAAATTTGTGTTATATGTCAAAATAAAATTTAAGTTTATTGACAAATTAATATACTAGTCTAATTGCAAAAGTCTATATCATTCACCACATCTTTTCATTGAAAAAATAATACAACTTTTTTAAATAGACTTTCAAACTTTGTCATGCTTTGAAAATGGCCAAAATTAACCTTGAAAAATAACTTATGACATGTAATACATTGAATTCATAGATAATATTTTTATAGTAGATCATACCTATATATTGTGTAAAACCTAATTCGGTTAACTTATATTTAAGTCTAATTGTCGATAGAGATACTACTCATTTGTCAAAACCAATAGAGATGTTCATTACAATAAAAAATACGATACAAATTAAACATTTAATCACCAAAATATAATAATAGAGATGTCAATTTCTATTAAAAATAAATATGATCTCTACTTCTCAATGATAATATAGTTTAATTTATTTTAGTATTATATTCTTAGATTATTAAATAATTTATCAAATTATTTTTCATTTGGATAAAATTTTATTTAATTATTTATCCAAATTTATATCTAATTTCTTTTTTTTGTTGAGTAGATTATCTAATTTTTTGTTTAATTAACTTTTCTCAAAAAATAAGTATTGATAATATAGTCTTTATATATTATGTTATTTTAAAAATTAACATAATTAATAATGTTTAATAAGTTTTGTATTAGTTAAAGTGACTCTTATTATAATATAGATAAATTATTATACGAATTTAATTTACGTATAATATCAGAACCAACACATCAAAATTATCAATAGTTTATTATGCGAAAAAATTATCTTAATATATTTGCACGAGGGGGAAACCCAAAAAGTATGTGGGAAAAATAATAATAATAATAATAAACAAATGAAAATGTTGAATGTGGGTCTCTTATTTACTTTGGCAGGAGTGTGGGTCTCTCTCTCTCTTTCTGCGTTGGCTTGGTTCCTATTTTATATTTTTATTATTATGACCCTGTCGTATTCTAGTTTTGTCGTATAATCAAAATAAATGATTAAATATATTTTTAATTTTATTCTCTATAAAATTCAAAATATCGTTTTTGGCCTTTATACTTTTTTTAAAATTTTAATACTCATAATATTCTAGGTCTACAGTTTTAATGCGGTTTTAAAACTTAAAAATTAATTACAAAATTGGCTTAATGCTCTTATCAAATTATTCCATTTAATTCAAAGCAATTACATTAAGGAATAAATTATGTCAATCAATTATTAATTATTTTATTACTTTAAAAATGTTATTATTTTGATTGATTAATTGTGTAAAATGATTATCATAAAATTATTATAATAGAGATATATAGATTGGACGTTAAAGCTTAAATAATATGAGTCACAACTAAAATTAAGTTTTTTTATTGAAACTAAAATTAAGAAGATAGAAATTTTATAAAGATTGAAATATATTTATCATTTCATTTTATTTCATACGCGTATACATTTAAGGCTCGTTTGATGGACCGGATATGATAGACACATGATAGGATAAGGAGCGGATAGAGACATGATAGGATATGAGTAGGATAAAGAGTTATGATATCCTGTGTTTGATGTGCACATGATAACAAACTTGATAAAATTAGTTTATCCTATTCAGTGTTTGATACACAACAGATAACAATATGATATGATTTATATTTTAATAAAATAACAAATTTGTCCTTATAATCTATTTAATTTTTTTTTCTTTCAAAATAACATTCTTATAATTTTTTATAAATAAACAAAAGTGCTAAAAAATGTAAATAATTTATGAAGTAATTTTATATACTTGCAAAAATTGTGATTTCTCTATCCATTACAATTGAAGAATCACTCACTATCATAAAAATTGTGATTTCTCTATCTATCAAGTTGAAGAATGACTCACCATCATAAAAATGTAAATAATTTATGAAGTAATTTTATATACCTGAAAAAATTGTGATTTCTCTATCTATCACAATTGAATAATGATTTAGAGTTTGTTTGATTCAAATCCCAAAAACTCTATTTTAGTATTTTAAAATTTAAAAACTAAACAATTTGTTTGGATTAGTTGTTTTTAAAAATTATTTTGTAAAACTATTTTTAATATTATACTTTTTAAAACTAAAAAAGCAAACCAAATAAATGGTGTTTTACTTTTTATTTTTCAGTTTTTTTAATTCTCTAGTCAAATACTGTTTTAAAAAATTAAAGTTGGCAAACAAATTTTTTAAAATTTTCTTTTTAAAAATAATTTTTAAAAATTTATTTATAAAATAGTTTTCAAAAACTAAAAAGTAAAACACAATCAAACAATCCTTTACTATTATAACATTATCTCAAAAGGAAAATTATTATTATTTTTCATCAGAATAATATATATATATATATATGAAAAAAAAGAAAATCAACTTAAAGTGCCATAGAGTATAATCGAACACGACTCATTCATGACTCTGAGATAAACGCGAGCGAACAAGATATCCTGTTGAGAACTGATTATTTTAACCCACCTCAAATTAAGGATAAGATAATGCGGATGCAACCATCATTATTTAAAAAATTTGATTAACGTATCATATCCTATTCTGTGAGTTAGCAAAAGTGTTTTTGAATTACTTCATCTTTATCATAGGATGATTGGTTTTTCCGGTATACTGTAAAATAACTTTGTGTATTTTTCATCTTTCTTAAACCACCAGCAATCCATTACTCATATCAAAATCATTTACAAATAAAAGTTACTTTTTTACCAAAATAAGTTAGAAGATAATTTCACTGATAATAGCGGAAGCAATATAATCAAAGTCGTTGCAGTGAATGGTAACTCATGTTAATGCTTATAGCTGCATGACTATTTTATTTTATCCTCTAATTTTTAGGAGAAGTTCCGGTGATTAGTGTTTAGTTGAAAATAAATAAAGTTTAATTAAGTATTGTTATAATTACGATTTGGATTTAAATTAACTTGCATTATTTATCCTTAAATTTTAAATTTGTTAATCATATATAAGTAATAATATTGATCAAGATAAGTTTCTATTCATCTAGAAACAAAATTGTTTAAAGAATCTTACTCTATAAGGTTCAATCGCACTAATCAATCTCACCAAACAATGAGAGTACTATTTAATGGCCATTTAAGTGCAACTTAACTATTAATCTTAGTTTGAGGTTGGATTATCTTTTTTATATATTTTATGAGTTATATTAACAAATGTCTTTAATGTTTTGTTAAAAATATAAAAATAAAAATTTTGCATTTAAAAATAAATAATTTTAATCTTATAAAAATTAAATACATAACTTCCAATATACATTTTTTAGTTTTAAATATTTAACAAATACTATTGAGACACGAATGTTAATATTTCCTATATATTTATTTACAGTCTAACATGTGATGTAAAGGATGTATTGATAAAAAAAAAAACGGTGTAAAGGAGGATAATGCCAATCAATGAATGGTTCATAATTTGAGGGAGATAGTGGGTCCACTTCACATGAAAAAAAATTAAACTACTAGAATTGTGGAGTAATTTTTTATCATTCACAAGGGAATCCGATGATTTTTTTATTTTATTTTGCAACTATGCATGTAAGTTGGACAAGGATATAAGATTAATTTGTTGATTGTACCACAGTGAGTTATAAAGTTAAGTCATAAAAATATTTTAAATTTAATTTTTATCTACAATAAAAATTAAAGTTTTACAAAATCTAGTGAGTTTCACGAATTCGTAAAAAATAAGACCAACTCAATCTTAAAAAAAATAAAGACAAGATAAAACAGAGGTAAAAAAAGTATTGAATTTGGGTTATCTCTCGAGTTACTCGTATTATCCCAAATTAATTTAAATATAGATGATTATTTTTTGTTATTATTTTAGTTATTATTAATTCATCTTATCTAAAAAAATTAATCACAAAATTAGTAATTTATAATTTGTAAAACAATATTATAAGTTACTGTTCTTGAATAAATTGACAAGTGTTAACAATATCTTACTTATTATGAATTTCTTTATGTTTAATTATCTTTTATAAAAAAAGGTTTAAGAGTTATTATTTGACGTATAGTCTTGAGACCAATCCGATTTGACCTATAACTCGTCGAATTTAATCGAATTAAATGACAACTTAAGGATTAAAATTTAACTCCATCAAATATTTAGACCAGATAAAAGACACATCAAACCCAATCTAACTTATCATTTGTACACTCATACCGAAAACTAATAATATTAATATTATTAATTATTAATATTTGTTTAAAAATAAAAGCATGCACGTTAGAAAATTAAAAAATCTAAGAGAATCACCTACAACTTGGCGTCTCATCCACATCATCCGTTTCTATTATTTTATTTATTTGTTAATTGATCTAAAGACAAAGATTCCTTTGCTCCAATTCTAAAATATGATTTAGTTTTGAATCATATTCCATCATTTTCCTTTTTTTATTAGAATCATTGTGCAATTACCTATCACTTGATAAACAATCCTTATCAAAATATAATTATGATTTGGATTTGCAAAAAAAGTAAAATCTTTAGCACAAAGCAAATGAGTTGGATATTAGTTGAAATTGGTGTGAGGTGATATACTAGATACTTTTTTACCCAGCTTTTCTATGATAATATTAATTAATTTAAAAGGAGAAGTTGTGTCAAACATTATCTAGAAAAAGCTTTTTATAGACAACTTTTATAATGAAGATAAATACTATTAAAAAATGAGCTGGAAGAAAATGCATGAATATACATTTGTTAGATGGCTTACGCACTAGTTTTCTAAGAGGTGGCCTTTGAAATGAATTTGGGATTTTCTTAAATTAAAAAAAGTAAATAAACACATTATTTTGATAGATAGACAAAATATTGGTGAAACTGAACTTTTTATAAAATGTTGAAAGCATGCCGTTGCAAAAAAAAAAAAATTTAAGAATTGAGGTTAAAAGTAATTTATAAAAAATTAATATCTGCATTTTTTAACTCACTAAAATGTCTTTTATTAAAAATAAAAAATGTGAAAATTTTAATTGAAACCATCTGATAATCTTTTAGTAAGTGTATTAAATCACTCAAATAATATCAGTGATAACAAAAGTCATATCCATTGATTGTGCTTAATTTAAATCAGAGTGAAGTTAATAATATTTAAGTGAATAAAATAGTATTGATTGTTTGGTTTAGTAACCAAGATAAAATTAGGATCGAATAAAATTCATTAGAAACAACTAGGACTTTGAATTTCCTCCTTATCACTATACAACTATTAAATTATGTATTTTTAGTAAATGAGTGTTACATGAATATAGCAAATTAACAAAACAAATTAAGATGAATTTCTTAACTCAAAATCTTTTATCATAACAATAAATCCAAAGTCCTTAGGTGACTACTTGTTCCTTAAAACATAAACGATCGCTAATTTATTACCAACATATGATAAACACTACAAGCAAATATGTTATCACCTAAGGTCAAAAAATGTGAGTAACCACAAAAAGTTGAGTAAAACTAATTCACCTATGAATTATCCACAATCACAAGGTGGCGGGAAAATTACTCGTTCCAAAACTTATCTCAAAATATATGGGTATTATTGACGGTGATACCATGGATAATCATTGGATAATTAACAACTTTTGAACAAGATGTTGGTCTCAACTCAATTAAATTCCTTCATATCTTCTATAGTGAACCAAATACACCTTAATTGTTATAATTCATATAAAAAGTATAAAGCATATTATTTATAAGAATTGTGTTAATTAAATTTGACAGCAGCCGCCCCTGTCTCCTCTAAAAAACCATTGATTTCTTTTTCTTTCTTTGTCTATAGTCATTTTTTTGGCATGGAATCGCTGCTCCAAGTTAAGTGATTTTATTATCTATTTTGTATAAATAAGTGATTTTTATATATATTTATTTATTTTTGTGTTTTATCTATATTCATTTTGTGAGTATGATGTTTTGAGTAAAAATCTTATAAAAGTTATCATTAAATCATACATTATATAAATTTTACATATGACTTGTCAAACACATAGTTGAATTTATCATATTAGATACCATCTATAATTGATATGAACAGATCATAACAAATATTTTTTATGTAAGTGAATGGTGTTAAAAATTGTGAGTCTTGCATATTTTTCATTATTGACCATACGTAGAAGAATTTAATTTGATTGTTAAAATTAAGATTTTACTTTGATTATATTTTATTAATTTATGAAATATTTATGTGTATAGTTAATGTGTTTCTGATTTTTAAATATTAAGTTTGATCTCAATGTGATTAATGTCTTTGATTGTATTATTTTCATTTGCATTTAAATAAAACATATTTTTGTATTAAAAAAATTTATGTTAGCATCAATCTCTGACTCCAATGATTTTGTTTAGTAATAAAAAGTAAAGTATAAGATTCAATTAATTGTAATTTCAATTCTTATTAATTCAAATTAGAACGAAACAAATATAAAATTTCTTTATAAATAATTCGTTTAAAATATTATCTATTTTAAAGAGAACATCCTCACTTTATTTTTTTATAGATACAAAAAATAAAATAAGATAGACAAAATTTATATGAAGTCCTCACTTTAAATTTTATGGAAGTAAGGATAATTTATTGAGAAAAATATGTTAACATCATATATCAATCTATTTAAAGATGTAATTTTCCGAAGTTGTTGAGTACTAGTACTTTGCAAATTGCAAGTTGCAGGGTGAAACCAGAGAGGTGTCGTCACGTTCCATAGGGATTAGTGGTTACCGTGACACTGCTGAATGAAGAAATAGTAAGAAGAATCCAAACGTATCAGTGACCCTACACGTGTACAGTCGCAGATGATAGGCACGCCCGTGACCCTCACCGAATCTTATTATGTATTTTGGGTACGGTACGATACCAACGAGGCCCTCCATCAGTTTGAATGGCAATGGAAATTTCCCAACGGTTAAAATCCCTCGAAACTCCAAATTTTCAAAGGAATCCAATGTCATCGATCATTCGGATATTGACCCAAGCTAAATTTTTACTCCTTTTTTCTTTCCAAAATTATTACTATTATTTCCTAGAGGGAATCAAAATAAACAGATTATTACTCGTTTACTATTACTATGCTAGTAGAGATCATTGTTTAGGAAGTTGTGTCTGGTTTTTCAAATGTGTTTCGTCATGTGATCCTTTGTCTTCCGATGACATATGCGAAACTTCGACCTCTCTATTTTTAATTTTATGTAACACATATATATTTGTCTTTAAAAAAAGGAAATGTTTGATATTACTATGAAAAACACTAACCTACTATATAATATTGCTTAACAAAATAGAGATTTTTTAATTTACTTTTTTAAATTGGATAAACCACTATTTTTGTTTTTATAACGTTCTTACTTTGGTTAACAACCGTGTAAAAAACTCAGATTAATTTTTATTAAAATATTTATCAATTTAATCTATAACATTAAATGGACCATTAATTCTATTAACTTTGTAATCTAACTTACAAATTGTGATGTAGACGATATATATGATAGGTCAATCCCTTCCTACCATGTGTATAGCTGAATTGACAATATTCAAAATGATAATAACACCATTTTTTTTTTCAATAAATCACAAAACCTAAAACATGTTCTCTTACTTACCACTAATTTTCTTTTTCATCTTCGTCGCTAAATTTAAAACTGATTTTTCCTTTTCTCTTTAAATTTAAAACTAATTTTTCATCTTCTTCTCTTATTTATTTTGCATCGTCAATGTTAGGGGTGAGCAAAATTCAGTTCTGAATTAGAACTGTTTGAAAACTGAACTGAATCGGTTATCGAACCGATTTTCAGTTAAAAAAATTAAATCGAATTGTTTTATAAATCGGTGAATTGATTTATTATTCTGAATCGAAATGGTTTAACTTAGTTTTTTTGTTTCTACATGCCAAATTTTACATAATTACTTCTAATTACTTCTAAAAAAATTCAATTATAGTTTTTTCGAACTAAAAACCAGTTTAGTTCAATTTTTTTTAACTGAAAATTTGTTATGTTCAATTTTTCCAAATTGAAAATCGGTTCGGTTCTAGTTTTAAAAAATCAGTTCGAAAATAATTTGGTTCTCAATTTTTTATAAATGAATTCAATTCAAAAACAGTTTAGTTCAGTTTAATTCTGCACTTTAGTTTAATTTTTTGTTTTTCTGAACACTCTAATCTCCCTCCCAATTCAAGAGGCACTCGACTACTTCAAGAAGGAATTTGGTATGCATATTAATGACACTAAATTACTCAAATCATTGAAAGAAGCAAGAGAAGTTGTGGAAGTAAGTTTTAGGAAGCGATATATGATGATTTGGGAACTATGCTCGTGAATTGTCAAGGGGTAATATGGGAACAACACCAAAATCCTTTGCGAATTGGGGGAAGAAGATAAAGAATAAAAGGGATGCAGATGAAAAAGAAATAATGGAAGAATACGAAGAATAAAACGGAGAAATGAAGAAGAAGTTTTAGGAACCTTCACTGTATTGGAGATACCTTCACGAACCAAATCAAAATTATTCGCTGTATTGGTCCAATTGATTTATCAAATTGTTTTGCTACATTTTCTTACAAATATCCACAATGTATTACATATTTCACAATTGAGGAAGTATCATTGACCAATCTCATATAATTGAACTCGATGAGGTTCCATTAAAAGAGAATTTATCATATGAAAAATTTATTGTAAGAATTGAATATAAGAGATTGGGCATGATGATATATTACACGATTTATACATGATTGTAGATCATCAATTTACACATGACAAAACACAGGTCCAATCGTTCAAATTGATGATCTACGAAAATGATTAATGAAACTTTTCACACACAGATTATACAATAATACAATGATAAGATTTTTCAATAATAAAAAATTGTACATACAATCATCACCACGTGTGATTAACAGTTTAAAAAGTACGGATTATATATAGCCATAAGATTTAAAGCAAATATATGGCATTTTTCATACGATTTTAACTAATTAAATATCCAAAATGTATCTATTAGGTTGTGACACTTATTAACTAAAAATGTATACACTACGTGATATATATGATAATTTGCAAAATTTATAAATGGCATAATAAAACTCCCCTGTTTTTCTTTGGATGATAAAAATATTGTCTCATATACACTCATGATTGAAAATTGAAAATTATATGTATATTAATCTTGTGTGAACATAAGAATTTAGACAAAAAAGTTATTTTTATAATTTTAAAAATTCTATATTATTTAATTATTACTTTTTCTATTTTTTTGTCTTCTTTTATGTGTGTACGCTTAAATAGAGTGTTTATATTCTCTGACTATACAAGAATTATTCTTTCATATGAGTTGTGGATGATTAATACACATGCAAGGAAAGCTTGGCTTAAATATAAATGGCAACATCAAATGAATGTAACTGTGAGAACACCTAAATGATTTATCAAAAAACATTTTCAATGAATGAGAGTAACTTGCATGTGCATGTGTTGTATGGTTTGTACGATCAAAGGAAACACTGCACGTGGGCTCAATATATAGCTGACCCAAGTTGGGCATATCCGGTGAAATCCTCCTCCAGTTTCAACTTGGGCTTATCATCTCCATTTTTTTTAATAAATATTTTTATTATTACAGTTTTGATATATAAATAAATATTCATTTAATATCACATATTTTTGGAGTGATATATTTTTTTTTAATATTATTAATATACTCTTTTGACGGAATATTATTTATATACTAAAAAATTATAGTAATAGACATCTCAATCTTCATTTTAAAAATAAAGAGGATACCTATCTACAAAAATGCATTCATCGTTTAATTAATTTTGTGTATATAATTTTTGAAGTAACATCAAAAAAATTATTGAATCATGAAAGCTCCTTAATGTTGCTAAAAAAAAATATGAAAGATCCTTAATGCGTGAAAAGCTAAATAGGTTAGCACTTTAACAAGCAAGTAGATGTACTAATTTTTTTGTATATATAGTTTATTTTTTATTTGTAAATAAAATGGGAAAAAAAAATCCGTAAAAGTTATAGATTTGTATTCGAAATATAGTATTTAGTCTAATAATATCGAAATTTGTTAATTGAATTATGTCTTATAAAAGTGTCGAATATATTGATTATATATTTTAAAACAAGATTTTACAAGACATTATCCAAATAGTTTTTTCAAAAGTACGTGTCTTTTTTTTTAAAAACCATGTATTTTTTATTTTTCATTTTTTTTAATATCATTCATTCAATTTGATAAAGTATGTAGAAAAATATTGAAACTGAAATCAACACGTGGTCTTTATATAATCGTAAATATTGTGATATACACATGAAATCAGCAAAATTTATCTGTTATTAAGAGTATTTATTTATACCGGAAATAGTTTCTAGGCTAAACAATCAATTACTTGTGTTTCTCTTAAAATAATCTGACAATTCCTTTTTATTGGTTTTAAAGAGTTTAATTAGTTGCGAAACTGTAACATTGATAGGCAATTTGAAAGGATGTTTGTATCGCCGTTATTGAAAAAAGGTGTGAGCTCATTGTAGAATGACATAAAATTTTTAAGGGATGATTTACCAATTTTTTGTGTGGTGAAAATAGTTTATCAATTATTTTAGATGAAATAATATATAAACTATCACACAACTGCAATGTTTTATATTCGAATTCAACTAATATTATACTTAATAATATCAATATTATCACTTGAGTTATATTTTATATATTGTTTTACTAATTTTTACAAGATATACATATGGATTTTTTGAAAATATTATTAATTAGCATGAGGACCATTTTCTTAAAGTTTTTTTCCCATAAAAAAATTATCTTTTAAAAAAATAACTACTTTTGATAATTTAAAAAAAAATGATAATTTAAAAATAATCTAAAGTCTGCTTCAAATAATAAGTTGCTTATATTAGTTTATAAAAACTAATTTTTTATAAATTTTTTTAAAAAAAATTTCACTATAACATACAAACACAAAACAACTTTTGATTAGTTTATAAATCTCAAAAATAATATTTAAATCATTAAATACTAAAATAATTTTTTTTTGAATATGTGTCATACGGATGACCATAAATTTATGACTCTAAAAGCTTAATTAAGTGATTTGAGTTGAAACACCGAAAAATTATCATAAATGCAGTCTAAAATTTGTTTTTTTTAATAAATATTAATTTAAGATTTAATCTCCACTGCTACTATTTTATTCTCTCTTACTAAATTAACCATGTTTATCATAAAAAAATTCGTATAAATTGTATAGGGAACTTTTAATTTTAAGTACATAAATAAGATTTAGTTGGTTCAACAAATAAGTCGTTAATTAGATTTATAAATTTAATTGAGTTGATAATTGGTTCAAATTTTAGAATTTTAACAACTAATATCGGATTAGTGACCAGTCTCATATACCCTCCATTAGAAAAAATAAAGAAAAAGATATAATTAAATGCCCAGTTTTATACAAGATAGTTAAAAAATAATAAACCATCAATTTAAAATATATATAAATTACTACCTATATATTACCAATGTAATCTCTTAAATATATACAAAATAGCAAGTCATTTCTAAAACATATAAAAAAATCAATTTAGTCTTTAAAATATATGAAAATCCGATTTTTTAATCTTTAACATCTTAATATATATCATAGATTAAATCGACAGATTTTATATGTTTTCTTAAACTATTTATTATATGTATAAAATTTAAGGACTAAATGAAATAATGTTTTACAGATGACTTATTTTAGCTACAAAATCGTTGATGGACGAGAAAAATTGCGAGATGCACATGTTTTGCAAGAAAGGCCAAGAAAACATGTGGACAATTGGGAGGCAAATTTATTATTTGTTGTAGTATAGATAATTGACACAGACGTAAAAAAGTATCAATTTGTTTATTACCTTATCTTTTCGTATTTCTTTTTATAATTTGTTTCTTAAAGATAACTTTCATCCTCGGTTCCTTTACATATTATTTTAAGTTATTTGTAAATTTGCTTTTATTTCTGATTGTATATATAAAGATAGGCTTTAATAATTGTGGTGCTTTTGCCAACTATACGTGGTGTTGATTTTTCAGTAGCTTCTATAATAGTATTGCTCAACCCGAACATGTTCTTGTGTCAGTGTCGGTGTTCTTTCTACCAAAGACACATTTCAACGGCCTAACTTCACATTTCAAGAATGAGAGTCATAAGAATTCAAATATTTAATTTTTTTACAGAAATTAATTAAAATACTAAATATGATTGCTCAAGCTAATTATCCCAATATTAATATGAACCACTACGGCTCTTATACAAAGAACAAGGAAGACAAATTAAAATTCAACTTACTGAAATGAAATGGTTTGGTTGGATAAATGGTCATTTCTAATATTTTGAAGGCTTTTATTTAATTTTGAAAATTAAATTATAATAAATAGAAGTATCAAAAATTCGAAAAGAATTATTTTTTATTGATATTGTAAATAATATAAAAAAAACTTGTAAATATCATCATTTTTCATAAACTTTGATTATGTTTCTAAATTCAGGGCATTTTTGTTTTTGTTTTTAGGTTCTATAGTGCATGAGAATCTTTTTCTTTTAATATTTTGTGGACTTTATAATATTTTTAAATTTTATTTTTTGGCAACACATATTTAATATTGATTCATGTTAGACGTTTTATCTCGTGTTTAAATAAGAAATCTCAAAATCATATACGAATTTATAAAGATATTTAAAAATCAAGGCATGTATTATTTTTTAGGAAAGGCGAATATATACTAATCCAAAGTCCGAGTTTGTCAAATTATTGCTCTTCCTATGATGGCGCGGGCAAGTGGGAAACTTCTGCAAATGGTCCTAGAAAACTTTTGAATAGGATTGAAATAAGTATATGAGGCACATTGTATGCCAAAAGGAAAAAAAAGGGTAGGAACACACAAGCTGGGAAATATGATCATACTAATCTTTTGGGGTCTACACATTTTCAACCTTTTAAGTTAAGAATTAAAATCTCAAAATTTTGTATTAAAAAAATAAAAATTAATTTAGTTATAAAATATACAATACAATAGATTAGTTATAGATATCCATCTAAATTAGTTGATCAATCAAGATAAGAATATCATATTTTATTTTAACCTAAGTTTGAATTTGATTGCAACAAAACTTAATTTTTCTTTTTTATTTATTTTTAATAATTCTTGGATTATTTTTTTTATTTTAAAAGTCTCACTGTAACATTTGTTTTAGGCCTTTAAAAATGTTGGATTAATTCTGAGAATGTTTAGTCTTCTATTATACACTGAATATAAATATAAAGACTTTTTCTTTTAATTTATGTACTTCCTATAGATTTGCCGTTCTGTAAAACTAATTAACAAAATGATGAGGTGGAATCACTACTTATACTTACAATAACATAAAATTTTATTATATTATCAAAATTTGAACCGTTAATTATTTTTTTACTCTATGATACGAGTGTTTGTGAATGAATTAATTAGAGCCGCTTCAATAGAATCTGTAAAAAAAGAAAAAGAGCAACTTGATAGAAAATTGATATGGTTTCTTTTCTTTTTGACTGATCAATATCAGTAATATGTTATTTTTTAGTCGAAATTAAATTTAAATATACCGTCCAATTAAATTATATGGTTTCTATTTTGTTATAAAAATTAATTTGATACCGTCAAATCCACTCCAATCTAACGTGGTTTGGATTAGATAATTTTTTGGGTTTTATTTATTAGAACGTGAAATATACAATAAAATATTTAAAATTCAGCCAGTGAATCAATTTTTAAAAAATTATTATTAATCTAACTTATTCAGGTTAAAAGAAAGAGCAACGTTGACGTTTTTTGAACAACACGTTAGTATGAAATAACACTTCGAAAATCTTAAGCGCAGTGAAAACATTTTTGTTGACAATAATAATAAGAAAAATATAAATAAAAGTCTAGTATGTGCATCAGTCACTTTGGAGTCCATTTTTTCAAATCATTTAAAATCGGAGTTTATAATTTATAAATTTAATTTCAACCGATTTTTGAATTAATTTTGACAGATTTTGGTTAGCACAGAATTGTAAGTCATAAATTTTTTATTGAAATGTTTATTTTTTTAAATTTTAATTCATTTTATTTCTAAATAATTTTTTTAAACATATATTTATTGGACTTTTAATATTTTTTTATAAAATTTGAATAAATTTTTATCAAACAACCTATTTATTATAGCGTTGGTGTGATGATTAAGTAAGATTAAAAGACTTGACCTAAAAAACTAAAATTTTATAATTAATGTTTTAAGTGTAGATGTAAATTTGAATAATTGTTAGTTTATTTTTTTCAACAGCACCCAATCAGTCAAATTCATATAAATTCACGTTTGCAGTGTGACTTGCTATAACTTGTATATACATCAAATTGACACATTCGAATAACTCAGATTCGATTGGACAACTGATTTTGCTTGGCCGTAGATAAAACTATGGTTTAATAAATAGTACGAGTGATTTACTTAAAAGTTGGTATGTTATTCTTTTATAGTGTATCCGTGAAAAAGGCATCTAAAGATGTGAAATATGCTTTTTGAAGTTTTTGGGAGCAGTTTGGCCGTAATTTAAGGGAGCTCTTCAAAGGCACAAAGATGGATACAGAAACTCTTTATCACATAAGAAAAAGCAAATAAAAAGTGGCTGCATGTGGGAAATATTAAGAAAATGAGAAATGGAAATAATAAATTTAAATTAAATATTATTAAGACAATGAGAACGAAATGGAGAGGGTTAATTAAATATTGTTCATTAAATCTGCTATTTGATCCAATCAAATTCTTTAGTTTGGGGGTGAGTATCTAACCCAAAGAAAAAATATTTTTTATTTTTATTTTTTTAAGAAGACAAAAATGCCAAGAAATGTCTTTAGTGCGCTTAATAAGAAGCTAAAGTTGTAACTAAGTCAAAACACTTTATGTATTTCAACATTTCAAAAACATTACAATTTCAAGCACAAATTTGAAGAATAAAGAATAGCACAATTTTGAAACACAATTATATTCTCACACAAATATACTCAAATATTAAAAAAAAAAAACTAATGAAAAAAGATTTATCACCGATTCAACTTCACGAGTTCAAAATTTTAAATTTATCATCCAAATCAAATAATTTGGGTTGGGTTGAAGATAATTATGAACACCCTACATGCACTTTATATACATAAAAATTTAAGAATGTGTATATGAAATCAAATCAAGTTATATTACTTCTGATATGGACAAAACAACTTCTATAATGATGCATAAAATTACTCATCATCCTTTAATTGGCTTATATACTTTTCTAGTTTTATTCATTATGTTTTCCCTAACAGTCTCACACACACAAACTATAACTTACTCATTTACGCATGAAAATTTAATATGAATGAGGTTCTGTTTGTGCACTAAGGAAGTCTGGGCTACTAATAGGTTGAATAGAGTACAGTTACATACAAGTAGAGTTTTATCTACGGTCTTAAATATAAATAAAAGTGAATAAAAAAAAATTGATATATTTAATCTCCAAAACTAAATATATCAATTTCTTTTTAATTTACTTTTACTTATATATAAGTATAAACTAATCTGTTCACAGTCGTGGAAAGACAACATACAGCAGATTTTCTAATATCCAAGAGAGAGCATAAAAAGGACTTGCATAAATAAATTTGAGTTGTTATGGATTTTAGATTTGAAATGATATTTCTCGTCAGATTTATCATAATCTAGTTAATGTTAGCATCTGTTTTATTTAGGTGCATAAAGTTGTATAACTAAGTATATACTTATATTATAGTCGCTTAATTTCATTCTTCAATTGGAATTTTCTTACCACTTACTTATTCTTTAGCTTCCTGGCAAAAACGAGCTTCACAATTGCTTCGTGTAAAATGAAAGAATTAAGTAAAAAAAGAAAATGCCAAACTTTCATAAATATGCCTTGAAGGTACTATACAAAGTTTATGAATAAAAGTAATTAATATCACCGTTCATATAAGTAATTTCCATTGCAATATAAAACTATATTAACACACTCAAAAATCACTCTTTACTAGGATATAAAATGTAAAGAGTTGATCAATTGATCAGCTACATGAATCAAAGAGTAAAAGTTACTATTATACAATGGATGCAGTTTAAACACCACAAAGTCCCTCAGTGTCATCCATTAGCAATCAGATATTGGATAAAATGAGAAACCAGAGACTGCAATTGGGGACCTCTACATCACTTCATGAAGAGAATTAGCAGGCAAATTCCTATAGAAAAAACATAAAGCAATGTCAGTAGAGACATAATAAAGAGTCTAACCATATTTCACCTTCACAGCAAAACAGAACTTTCACGGTAAAATCCCATTTTCAGCGACCATCTAGATTTTTTTTGCACACTGTCGTCTTTTATTTTGCGTGAGGGTTTAATACAGAATCTGTCATCTCAACTTCCTAGTATTGTATTATTGCGAATCATCTGTACTTTATCAAAATTTAAGCTCAATCCTAAATCCTTCCCCCTCCCAAGGAAAGTAATGTGTTTTGGAATTCGTCTGACTAGTAGCATATAAGATTAGCAATGAAAACATTAAAAAAAAAGAGTTGGAATGACACATGTTAATGAAAAATGGTAGAATTGTGTCTAAGAGGGTTTAGACATATGAGGATAAGACCAATATAAGCCCCATCTAGAAACTTTTTTTTTATATAGGCAAATGTTAGTGGTTAATTTGTTAGGGAGAGGGGGAATTAGTTAGTAGCAAGAATCGAACCCTAGACCTCCTTCTTAATCCAACCCACACCACTGGGCTACATCTTCGGAAAAGAGGATATCCCAATAATTCAAGGAATCAAGGTAGACTAAGAAAGACTCTAACTGAAAGTCTGAAACCATGAAAAATAATTGAGATCAAAATGGCCTTTGAAGATTTGGTATTTGACAATACACAAAAGAAGGCTCTGGTTGTGATAGCAGGTTTACACTAAAAAAGAACATTCTTATCAATTTGGGAGGGCAGATAAAAAACTTTAAATAAGAGTCGGTCTTCTACAAATGAGAGTAAAGTTCACTTGGCAACAACTATCCATGCCAGATTATAGCAAATCCCAAACTATAAGAAAGAAATTCATAAGTTATTTAATTCCAATGAAAACGTTGCAAATAAGAAGGGACTTAGATAAATGAAAGAAGAAACATCAACTCAAAATGTTTCAACCCAGTTCATCAGATCAAATTACACACTTGAAGCTTCTAATCTAATCAATTCATTCATTAAGCATTATTAAGCAACAAAGTCATCAACATAGTTGCAAAAACAAAAGAACCCAGATCATGTAAATAACATTCTCAAATCATCATAACTTTACTAGGGTTACACTTAATCATCATCACTTCTTTTTTACTTGTCCAAAATGTCTCTAATTTAATCAATAATCATGAAATTAAAGAAACAAAACATAAATAACAGATAACCCTAAAATAAAACAACCTAATAATTAATGTAAAGTAACAAACTTTAGAATAAAATAGAAAAACCCCATTAAAAAAAAGAAAGACTTACAATCAGAATGAGAATGGTAATAGTAGTGATGTTCAAGAGTGAGGGTAGAGGAAGAAGAATCAGAAGCAGAATCAAAGTCAGAAGGGATATAAGAGTAAAATGAATAATAGGGTTGAGGGAGACAGAAAAAAGAACAAAGACAAAGAGCAAGACGACCAAGATGATGAAGAGGGAAACAGAAAAAGAGATCCAAAAGCTGGTCACTGTTAATGGGATCATCAATACCCGACAACCATTGCCACGCTTCGGCGGAAACACGTGCAACTCTAACAACCACCGTGCTGTTCAACACCATTTTTTTTTTTGTCTGCTGATTTTCACTATGCTCGCTCACTCACATCTCGTGTTCCCTTCTACTATTGGAGTCTTCACTTCCTTTGTTTTCAACGGTCAAGCTTTACACTTTTTTTCTTCAATTTATTCCTAACTATACTTCCCTTTTCAAAAATTCTTCCCCCATTTAATAAGTTTTTTTTATATTTAATTTTATTAATTATTTCCTTCATGATATATTTATTATTAGTTTTCATTTTTTTTTCTGCAATTAAAAATAAATAACAAGTTGTCAATGTCACTATAACCTCTAAATTATTGTCTTGAATTCACTCACATCATTAAAATAGCAACACTATTATTTCTTTTACTTCTTTCATTTTACAGTAAATGTTCGTTTGAGATTTTTATATATGCATATTAAAATATACAATAATTAAAATAAATAATTTTATCAAACTATTAATCTTAATTATTGATGAATTTTTCATTATTATTAATACAAAGTATAATAATGATTTAGAAGTAGTGTATATAATAATTAAAATAATCATTGAAAGATAATATAAAAAAAAAATAATTAAATTTATATTGATAATTGTGAATAACATTAATGATAACTTTTTTTTCTTTCTAAAGTGATATTTATTGTGAAATGGAGTGAATAATTATTGATATTGACCAAAAAAAAATATATTTAAAAAGTTAAGAGGCATAAAATTAACTTGCTGATTAGGGTGGGAGAGACGGAGAGTGTAGTGATAAAGGATGTAAATGATTCCATCCACACCCACAATAATTAAACATTTAAAAAATGTCATATAAAAATACATAAGAAAATTTCACAATATGATCTTGTATAAAAGGTAATAGAGGGTAAAAAATTATAGAAACATTTTTTCTCTCTATAGTATTATTATTCTCCTCCTTGTGTAGCTTTAGAGATTAATCATCTAAATAATATTTAAGAGTATATCGCTCAAATTTAAATAACATTTGTTATGAACTTTAATTTTAATAATATAGATATGTATATTATTTTGTTCATTAATGCTAAATACATTTTTTATTCACAATATTAAATGCATGTATAAATATTAAATTGAAAATTGAAAATATTTATTCTAGAATAAATATTTTTTTGCAAATAGATAATTTACTGTGAAACATATAGGAAGTACTTTTATTGTGAATAAGAAGCGTTATATTGTTCTTAATTATTAATACATTTTTGTCTTAAAAAAAACAAGGATAATGATATATAATCCATACATAACTTGCTATGTCTCTTTTGTCATCAATTCATCACAAGCTAATTCTCATGAATATTAAGTCACATAAATTGAGTTAATAATCCAATGGTCAGAAAATTTAAAATTCACAGATTTTAAATATCGTGAGCCGTTAAATCAAGATTAAAAAAAAATTCAAAAATACACATTTAAATTTTAATTTATAATTAAAAAATATTTATTTAAATATTGACCTCTAATATTGATTGAACAACTACAAATATCTTGACTCAAAAGAATGCTGAAAATCTTATCCGATTAAAGAAAGATCACATCCCACATAAATCATAAATCATATTAGTATATTGTTGAAACCACAATTTATTTTTAAGTTATTGCTATCTCACACCATGGAACAAGTCAACCATAGATTTTTCACCACAAGCTAATTCCGGGACGAATTTCCATATTACATGCATTTGGAGACCTTTCACTTTTAGTAGTATCAACAATATGGCTAACAAATTATCCTTAGGCGTGGTAGTGATATTGGTTCTTCTTCTATACATGGAATTGGTGGTGTCGACGGCGGCGGTCGCGCCAACGCCGGCACCGGCACCAGCTGAAGATGTAGACGTTACTGGTGATGACGTTAAACATGGCACGGTGTCCTTATCTGATTGTAAGCAAGAATGTATGTCCATATGCATGAAAATCAAATACGCAAAAGATTCACTTTGTCGCGATGCATGCATTCCAGCATGTAAACAATTGCGAGGCAAATCTTCTATAGTTTTTGGAGATACACATAAGGAGTGAATTATATATATTCCCGTGAATTACATGTATTTCTTATTTTGGTTTCCCCATCATTTCTATTGTAAATTATAATGGATTTTTTTTATGGCTTCTTTTACGTCCTTCAATTTGGTCTCCGAAAATGATTATACTTAAAATGATCGTCAAAACAAAATATGTGTTTTTTTAAAAGAGTTTTTTTTTTAATTTTCTTGTTAGAGAATCTAGTTGTGAAATTTGCGTGGATTATATTTTGTTGTTTGCATATCAATCCCTACATAACAATTAGTTATTTTGTTTAATTAAACTTGTACAATAAGAACATTTTACTCAACAAACATTGTTTTTTTAAAAATAATTATAATTATGACTTTCTTAAAACGTATGTATTATTTTAAGGATTTTGGTTGGAGGGGTTAGAAAGGAAGAAGGTAAAATATTTTTAAATTAATTGTGTTTGGTTTAATTTTAAGAGGAAAGAGAAATAGAGAAAAATAAAATTAGACTTATTTTACTCTCGCTCCATTTTAAAAAATGTAGAGAGGACTCAAACACAAAATCAATTAAAATCTCTTTCTCTTATCTTTTCTATTAAATTCCCACTCCTCTCTAATATGATGAATCAAAGAGACGGTGTGATATTACTTAATATGAGATGGAGGGCGGGGGGTGTATGGAGGCCCATGTAACCTGCAGAAATGTTGTAGAAGACCAAAAATGATAGCGTGTTGCTTTAATAGCCACGAGACTTGTCGTGGACCTGTGATAACTGAATCCCTTTGTTAGTGTGGTGATAATTCAAGAATGTTTTACGGTAGATTAAAAGTTTTGTACCGTCCACCCCCTCCTGTACCTCCCACCTCCTCGTTCTAATGAAAAAGTTCATAATGCCTTTTTTTTTATCATGTATAAAACAACAACAAAATTTACCACTCCACACCCCCCAATCGAAAATTATCAAATATTTTATAATATTCGAATATTTAATAAATTCGAAATAAAAAAAGTAAGATTTTTTTTATTTTTTTTCGATCATTTGGTTAAAATGAAACTTTTAAAATTGTATTTTCCAGTAAATTTCGAAACTTTGGTTAAACCTGAAATATTCGAAATTAAATATTCCAGGAAATCATGTTGTGTTTCGAAAATTTGAATTAATTTGAAACATTCGAAACAAGTTTTTCAGACATCATACAAAATTTCGAAACTTTAGATGAATTATAAACCTTCGAAATGTATTTTTCCAGATTTCTTCAACACATTCGAAACTTTGGTTGAACTTGAAATATTTGAAATGCATATTTTTTTGAAAGTTTCATTAATTTGACCCTGACTGTTTTCGAAAATTTCATTTAATGGAAAATTTTCATTTCGAAATTTTCAGATTGAATGAAAGTTTCGAATGTTGCATTTCGAAATTTTGGCCTTACTCGAAAGGTTCGAAATTTATGCTTCGAAAAATTGGGATTCAATCAAATCTTTGAAGGTTTTCATTTCGAAATTTTGAAGTTCATGCAAATATTCAAGGGTTTCATTTTTTTCTTACTTTTGTATTTCAAAAATTTGGCCTTCCTTTGAAATTTTTGAAGATTGGTAAATATTTGATTCAGACATTTTAGACCAAGGGACATTTTAGACTTTTCCATTGGAATGAAGGGGTAGGAGGTACAGGAGCGGGGTGCACGGTACAAAATTCCTGTCTTCATTACATAATAATAATCGATTTATTATTCAATGGATTAAAATATTTTTAAAAATAAATAAAAGAATAATATTTTTATTAAATTATCTTTGTAACTAATTGATGAATTAACACTATTATTATTACTATTATCATAAATATAAAGTAAAAGAAATTCAATTGAATGTAATGTATGTAGTATTAATTAGAGGGTACAATTAAAAAAATATAATTAAATCAACACAATTTATAACCCACACACATTTCAACACATTATTTTTTATTTATTTTGAATTCAGGTGTTAGATCAAATTTATAGGTGACCAACATTATTTGGTGGGACTCAAATAAATTTTAATTAATAAAAAAAATGTTAAGTGTGTGGTGAGACCTGCGTTAGTAGAACTCCTCAAACTAATTAAGTTTAACCCTTTCTTAATTGCAGATAAATTTTAAAATAGATAGAAAAGTAACTTAGATAATGATATTTCTTATTAATGATTTCCACAAGTAAGATAAAAAAAATTCATAAAAATAGGATATTTGATCAATTAAATTCTAATTAGGAGATATAAAGTTAGTTTGATAATCTAAGTTGCATAGTTAGAAGGTGAAGTGGTCGGAAGATTATAAGTTTGATTCTCTCTATCAACAAAATATTAACCATTAATACTAATTACCCCGTTGAAAAAAAAAATTCCAACCAATCATAAATGAAAAGGGTCGGTATTTATAATTTGTAAGTTCTCTCATATTTATTCCGCTATTTTGTTGACAAAACTTCTTTCCATCGAAGTAAATTTATATTAGATTTTTTCTTTAATACTTTAGATTTTTGTTGGTTACCAATGACTTGAAGGTACAATTAATTCAAAATTTAAATAATTAAATATATAAAAACGACATGATTAGATGTTTGAGACAACACTCAACAAAATCTATATAACTCAACAAAATCTATATATTATTATTCACCAAAAAGGCATCACAAATGGTGTGTTGCAATGCTGATCACCATATACTGTGTTTACACAAACGTATACAAGTCCAACCAATAAATGAGTGCCTATGTCGATGCCATGGCCTATGCACCCCACTATAGGCATTCTACTGTTCTATCGCCATTTTTTTTCCTTAGTGGTTGCTTCATGCTTCCATTTGTTATTTTCGATAAATTTTAAACTCGATACATTGAATTTATAAGCCTAACCTCTTGTCACTGAACTAATATAAAAAATTTCACTATTAGAACAACTTTTGTAGGAAAATATATATTTTCTTCGAACTTAAATATAAGTAAAATTGAGTTAATTTTTGTTGATATATTTAATATAAATAAATTATCAACTATATATATATATTAACTTTTGTACAAACTTTTACTTATATTTACAATTAAAAAGAATAACTTTGAAAAATGTTCATTTTAGTCCTGCTAAAGAATTGTATACTTAAAAAGAAAAATGCTATTTAGTACACATGAAATTTTAACATCAAAATGTTTAATAACGTTTATCATATTGAATTTGGTTAATTGATACTCTATCCGGTAATTATTATAAGTAAAAAATTGACTTCAAATATCAATTAATTTAATGTTAGTATTCATAATATAACTTATTTTAATAACAAATATTTAATGTCGGTAATTGATTGTTTCACATTCAAATGAACAATTTAATAAATCTAAATTATATTTTACATGAAACCTAATTTTCATAATAATTGAAAAATATTTATTTTTGCTTATAATAGTGACCGAAAGGAGTATATCAAATTTGAACAACTTATTAATCGATTGAGGTTTGTTAATCACATTTTGAAGCGTGGTTAAATAAAACTGAATAATTCATTAACCTTATCAACTTAGTTTGACTAATTAAAAGATTATTGGATCAACAATGTACAAAATCGTAATTAATGAAACTTAGTACACTAATGATTATCCGATCTTAATATACACCCATTAACTAAACTTAACAAGCAATCAACCACCATTTCGAACCATGCCATAGATATCAAAACATTTAAGTGTACAAATATCATTTATCATTTATGTACTTAAATAAGTTCTTTTATTTTTTCTTTCTCATTGATAGTGATACGACACCAAAGATTAGATACTATCATGAGTATGTAGTTTGAAATATCTTTTTTTGATGAAATATAGTTTGAATATAATCCTCACATATTTGTGTCCATACCCACGTGCTAAAAACCAAAAGAGTATATGTGGTTGTAGTTAAAAGTTTTAAAGGCTAATAAATCTTCCTTGCCTAACCAAGCTCTAGTTATTTATAATTCATCTTATAGTTTTCTCTATCATCATATCATAGCTTATGGAGGTGATCAATCTTATAGTTTTGCCAACAATTTTGGCACTCCTTGTGTTATGTTTTCATTTCATCACAAGAATTGTGAAACTAAAAAAGTTGAATCTTCCTCTAGGAAGCTTAGGATGGCCACTTATTGGAGAAACCTTTGAGTTTGTAAAAGCAAGTGTTGAGGGAAAGCAAATATGGTTCATAGAAGAGAGAATGAAGAAATATGACAAAAGGGTGTTCAAGACATCAATGTTTGGTGAGCATATTGCTGTGTTTTGTGGGCCAGTTGGGAACAAGTTTTTGTTTAGTAATGAGAACAAGAATGTTCAAGTATGGTGGCCTAGCTCAGTGAAGAAGCTTTTAAGGTTGTCTATTGTTAATAAAGTTGGTGATGAAGCAAAAGTGACTAGAAAGTTGCTTATGAGCTTGCTTAATCCGGAAACACTCAGAAATTACTTGCCTAAAATGGATAGTATTGCTCAACACCATATAAACACACATTGGAAAGGTAAGATTAAGATGTGTAACAAATCATCTAATATCTGTTAGGTATAAAAATAAAAATGTTTCCTTCATTTCATGATAGTTTTTAATTAATACTTTGTTGATTAAATATATGAAAATGGTCAATTTTATGTTTGGGGAATTATTACACACACCATCAACACTTTATATTCAAGATGTGTTATGTGTCCAACACATGTAAAAGATGTTAGTTATACTTATTCATTAGAAATGGAAAAAAAAGAAAGGTAAATCGTTTAATGCTTTTGTTACTTTACAATTTTGAAGGGAATGAGCAAGTGGTTGTCTATCCAATAATACAACTATACACATTTGAATTGGCTTGCTCCTTATTTTTAAGCATGGAAGATCCTATCCAAGTATCAAACCTTTCACCACATTTTGATGAATTTCTAAAAGGGATCATTGGTTTCTCCATCAACTTTCCTGGAACAAGGTTTCATAAATCATTGAAAGCTGCTAATACAATAAGGGAAGAAATTAAAATGATTATGAAGAAAAGGAAAGTTGATTTGGAAGAAAAGAAGGCATCACCTACTCAAGACCTTTTATCACATTTGCTTGTTACTTCTGATACAAATGGAAAGTTTTTGAATGAAGTTGAGATTATTGATAACATACTATTGCTTCTTTTTGCTGGACATGACACCTCTAGATCAGTGTTATCATCTGTTATGAAGTATCTTGGACAATTGCCTGAAGTTTATGAACAAGTGTTGAAAGGTTTGAAATAATATCTTTGAACATTAATTTGATGAAGTTGCACTAATAGGTCACGTATATATGAGTCATAAATTATACCTATTGCAATAGTCTTTGAATATATCAAAATTACAAAAATATATATAGATTTATTTTTATTTCGTGATACAATTTATATCACAAAATTATGAATAGAAGTTATATTCAAATATGTTTTTATAATTTTTCAGGACTAGAGTGACACCAACTTACATCTTTTAAGACAAAAACTTTGTTGTTTACTTGATAACTTTGTCTATAAAAGACCCATGGTGAAAATTTGATAGCACCTAGTTTCACTTTTCCTTATATACTCTTACCATAAACATGATCAAGATAAATGTTGGAATTATTTTTGTTTTTATTTTTTATGACAGAACAACTTGAAATTAGCCAAGGGAAAGAGGCAGGGGAGTTATTGCAATGGGAAGATATTCAGAAAATGAAATTCTCTTGGAATGTTGCATCTGAAGTTTTGAGGCTGTCGCCGCCCGTCGGCGGTGCTTACAGAAAAGCTATCAAAGATTTCACCTATGCTGATTATAACATCCCTAATGAATGGAAGGTATTTTCATGTTTCATGTTTCTTGTTAAAGTTTTGTTAAACACTCATCAAGATTCAAGGCAATTCTTCTATATGAGTATGAGAACCTAATATATATGATGTTGATTATGTCATGATATGCTATATTCTAAAAATGTATTTATGGTGTTTTTGACAGTTGCATTGGAACACTCATACAACACACATGGATCCAACATTGTTCTCAAATCCTGAAAAATTTGATGCTTCAAGGTTTGAAGGAGAAGGGCCAACACCTTATTCATATGTTCCATTTGGAGGAGGACCTAGAATGTGTTTGGGACAAGAGTTTGCTCGGTTAGAGATACTTGTGTTTATGCATAATATTGTAAAACGTTTTAAGTGGGATTTAGTTATTCCTCATGAGAAGTTCAAGTATGATCCTATGCTAGAACCTGAAAATGGACTTCCAATTCGAATTCAACCTCACCAATACACATAATACATTGATAAGAAGCTTTATTTATGAAGTTTTCATCTTATATATTAAACTGTTATGTTTGAATGTTATTTCATTTTGTATATCTGTTTCAAGATAATAACTTGAATTATTTTGATATCTTACTTATGCAGTTTACATATTTCATATATAGGAGAGGTTCAATGTAATAAGAAAGGAAAAGTTTATACTTTCTCTGTACAAATGAATAGCGAAGTTTTGAATTTCAAAGGTTCCAAATCTGCATACAAGTCAATATCATTCAATTATTTTTTAGTCAATATCATATAAATGAAAAAATTAAAAGATAAATAATTTAGTCAATATCATTCAATTATTTTTTCTTTCATTTACTATGTATTTATCTACGCCTGCTAAAAAAATGTGTCTAAACGTTGTGCTATGTCTGATATATAATTGACATCTACTTATTTTATTTAACAGCCAGTCATATTATCTGTATGTTTGCTTCTACAAATCTTACATTTTAATTTTCATCACCTTAATTTAACATACAAGATAGCTGCATTTAAGATAAACGAGAATCATAAGAATAAATCCTGTGATAAAAATTGAATAACTCAGTTGGGGAATTGTATACTTATTTTTATTTGGAAAACCAAAATATAATCTCAACAGGTAGAACCGGTTTGCAAAGATCCTAAATTTCCAATGAAGAAAAAAAATAGAAAGGAAAAAATAGTAGCACCAATAGGAAGGAAATGAAATCTGATTCTAATATACTAGTATTTGCAAGTGGGATCAACAATCTACCATGTAGAAACATTGCGCAGTTTTTAAGTAAGAAAGGAATTAGAAAGGGCAATGTTGAGTCCAAGCTGTTGCAAACAAGTCCCACCTTGTAGAGTTAGAGAAGCATCGCTACGGATGTCAGATATAAAAAGCGCAGCAAGCCTAATAACAACTCATACCTTTCTCGGCCTTTTGGCTAAGATCAAGTGTAGTATCTGTTCTTATCAGTTTAATATCTGATATGTGGTCCAATGGATCACATGATATTAAATTTATTTTTTAAGGGGAAGAGTCTACTACAATAGCTTGCTATTGGGTCTCTTGAGTGTCGCCATTGTGTTGCACTATTGCATTGGCTGGCGCACCCCACCAATTAAGTTTAACGATTCTACTTCCATTTCAAGAGGTTATATGCTATGATAAAACAAGGATTATGCTATAAGGTTGTGTTTTAAGAATCAAGCCCAAACCTGTTTTCGTTGTTGAAGGTGCTAAATTTTGAACCAGTCACTCCAATTTATGTGGTTATCGACTTTGAAGGAGGATTTATTCGAAAGTCAGCTAGATTTTCAATTAATTTTCTCATTAAAAAAAATATTGTAGTAGTTTATTACCCTTCTAAGTTGCATTTGCAAAATGAGTCAACAATCTTCAGGGAAAACGTAGCCACAAGCTGCTGCATAATGTCCCACATCGTGTAATATAAACTTTAATCAAGCATCGGAAACAACCACAGCTTCAAATAAAAGATCACAAGGGTCCAATTCTGAAAATTATTTATCAAACTTCTCAAATTTGTATTGGGTCTGAGGGAACCAAAGAAACAAATGCTCTACAAAAGTAGAGGGCTGAAAAACCTATTAATATTATTCGGTGAATATTTATCGCCTCTAATTTTGTCTTCCCACCCACAAATACACTACAAACATTTACAATTGTTAAAATTATTCTTCATGGTCGCTATCATCAATCCAAACAAATTCAACTCAATTTTTTTTAAATTAAAACCAATAAACTTTTCTATTTCATCAAACTCATAAATAGGAAATCCATAAAGAAATAAAATCTCTCACTCTCTCTTGTTGTTTCGTGATTAATTTGATGAGATGAAGTTAGAGTTGGGGAGCTTCATGTGGGAAATATTGATGCATAATAAAAACCATAGCAACAATAGTGCTGAAACCATGATTTGTAGGCACTCCTATTTTCATTGCACCTATTTTAGATTTTATTTTATTTGTTTACAAAACCAATCGAACATGAAAGGCTTCCGCTTCAATCTTCTTCAATGTTTATTCTGCTGCATAATCAGTTGGTTTGATTTCGGTTTGATCATAATTAAAAGTAATTTTATAAATAATTAAAAGAACTGTCCTATTATAATTGTTGCTGAAAATGGACAGTTTTATTGATCATAATAAGTTTCTTATATCAAACTAATACATATGAGTATAATAACAAGATCCCACATAAGTGACAAAAAATGAGACCTGTAGTTAACAACAAAAATATACATTGAGAAATCAAATGTGATGGAATCAAATTGCTCAACCAATTCCTTTGTATCCACACAAAAGAGTTATTTCTTATCAAATATTCCAAAAATAGATTTGATGGCATTGATAGCATTCTCATTGATAAACGATTCATCGAATCTTTTCAATAACGGATCGAATTCCGCCGATGCCCTTGCGTTAGCAAGGTCAGGATCAGTTCTGATTCTCTGTTAATAATAAAAAATAAAAAGTGTTAGGCCACTTATTAGCATATATGAGATAATGTAACTTGAAGAGCAATAGTTAGATCACCTTGAAGTCTTCAAAACCAGAAAGTAGAGCCTCTTCAAGTGAAGAAAGTGCAGCTTGAATCTGTTTGAGAGACATAACACTTTATTAGTATAATATTGATTATAAACACTTACTTGTGTCATATTCTAGACAATGTGGAACATTGTGAATTCAATATGATAAAAAAAACCAATGTTCAAGTAGTGAAAAAAGTAGCACGTATAATTTGTAACTTGAACAAACCTATACCTGGTTTAGCTTTGAGTAACAACAAGCAACATTGTAACTTGCAACTGCTGCTTCGTCAGGTTCTGGCTTCGATCCCAAAACAGACTCAAACTTCTCTAGTGCTTCTTCATATTTAGCACTCCTTTAGCATATGTATATATGTTGCAAAACAAATTTCATAAAATGAACAATAACAACATATGTGGAGTAACAGTTCTAGACAAGAAGTCTCCGAGTCTTACTTGTATAGACGTAAGCCTTCTCTCAAATCCTTTTCTCGGAGCTCTTTCATTTCTTTTTTCCTTAAGTAGTTTTGCATCTGAAATTTTTGCAAGTTTGAGAATGACAATGGTTGTATCCCACATGGAAATAGAGTAGTGACATCTTACTATAGAAGATAAAACATCTTATATAAAAGGCTTTAAAGATTATTACAATTTTGCAGTTTTAACATCATGAAACTTACTTGAATTTCCCTCACTCTGCCACTAACTACACCAGAGTTTCTCTCAGCTCTGATGATCTCCTTTTCGGTTAACTCGCCACCCGTTTCTATCTTTCCTGTAAAAAAATGGAAACAACAGTTCGGCGAACTGTGAGCTACGCTCGCAAGTGACTAGACCTGTATTTGAAGGAAACATTGGTAGAATGCATACACGATAAACTAACCATATCTTTTCTGCATTCTCATGAGTAACGGGCCAATTCGTTGGCGAATTGTATACATTGTCCTTCCGTATTCAGCAGCTGGCCAAATTTCGGTCCCAAAAACAGCACTACAGACGATGTTAAACATTTTGATTCAGTCATATCTCAACCACTCAAACATTATGGATCAAACATACAGTACATTCTTTTACTTTTCAAAAAAGAAATTTGAAGTTCATATAAGCAAAATGACACCTCATTTAATGTACATAGAACAACTTCTAGACCATACAAAGACCTACATTGCTATTACTAAATCTTATAAAGCATTAAATTCAAATTCAAAGGATGTGTTCATCAGCAGATTTTTCATGTAACATCAAATTCCACAACCATATAAGCCAACCTTGATTAAATTAGGCCTCCAATTACCTGTTTTGAGCATGACATGATATCATTAATCTCAAAGTACTAAAGTCATATTCAAACAGGTGATTCATCAGTATAATTTTAATGCAATATCAAAATCCACAATCATAACCTCAACCTTGACTTTAGGCCCTCTTTGGATAACCCCTTATTTAAACACTTAAAATAGAAAACACGTATCATATAAGTACTTATGGATAAGCTATTTCAGTGACAAAGATAAATTAAAGTCAAACTATTTTTATACATGTTATAAGCTGTTTTCATAATCTATCTTGCGGAGCTTACATAAATAAGTTGAAAAAAGCTTATGGACATGTCATAAGTGCTTTCCAAACAGGTCCTAAGGCCTCCAAATAAGTAAGCATCTTGATTCTTGAACATGATATGCTAGTAGTACTGATCACAAAGCTATACCAAACCATTTTCTCTAAAAAAAAAAATACTTTCATTATAAAAAAGAAAAATAAGATGAAGAGTGAAATCAAACCTAGTGGCAAGAACTTTATCCCCAACATTGAAAACTCCAGCCTTGTCAGCTGAACCTCCAGGTGCAATAGCATCAATGTAAGTTCCACCATCTCTTCCCTTAACAAATTTGATTCCATAAGGTTGATCAATCTCTACCTCATACTCTTCATATGGTTCCTCATCTCCTTCACTCTCTTGTTTGGATGCATCAGTTGAAGCCTTAACCACAAAAAGGAAGGGCCTTGACAAAAGGGTGTTTGAGAAAGAGTGGTTTCTTGAAGAAAACAACTTGGTGGTGGGAAAAAAATAAGTTGGATTTTGCTTAGAGTTGACTTTTGGGAATGAAAGTGAAGAGTAAAGAGATGAGTGAGTAGACATAGATGATAATGACATGGTTATTATGCTAAACTAAGAAAAAGAACAAAACTTTGAGGTGTATGAATGAAAATACTTGAATTGTGGAAAGAAGAAGAGAGAACAATGTTATGTTTCTATGTTTTTCCACAAAGACAAAGATGAGAGGTTCTAAGTGTAGATTTGCTGAAGTGGTTCTCAACAAGCACATCCATTTAATTCACTAGTATCATGCCACGTGTACACCTATTTTCATAAATGGTTTTTTTTCTCGATATAAATGGTGTTAAGTAAGTAGAATATTCCATGAATTCCTTTAATAGGAAATATAAGATAAATTAATTAATTAAATAGAAATTATTTTTAATATATTTTATTTGATTGAAATTTTTTTAATGGTACAAGTAATTACTAGTTAAATCAAAACAAAAGCATTGACGTTTGAAATTGTGTATTTTTTATATTTTAAAAATCATTAATTAACCCAGTAAAAAACAGTTATTATTTGGTAAAAAAATATTTGATTATATTTACTATTGATTGAGGAAATATGAATATTATTAAAAGAAAACAATTGAAGGTTAAATAAAAGAAGAGAACACCTAATAATGTGCTGCCATTGCTTGTGTTGTTTCTGTTTAAATTGACATTAGTTCATACATAAATCCCATTGCATATGACAACCAAAATGTTGAAACACAAATGTAGAAAGAAAATGCCTAAATGTGAAGTAAAGGCAAAAGCTCATGTTTACTTAGAAGTAATTAATTTTGATGTTTACTTTGAACAGGATGAGGTTCAGTAATTATTGTAAATGTTTTTTGAATAGGGAGCTGAGTGTATGTAGTCAAAGGTTCCAATGAATCAACAATATCTCTCATAAGTGGTCTTGCTTTAGGATTCTTGTTCAAGCAATGATATACAAGCATTGCAGCTTTGTGAACTCCTTTGAGTGGATAATCACCTTCTAGCCTTGGATCAATAATGTTAAGCAATTTCTTCTTTTCTTTTAGCAATGGAAGAGCCCATTCTGTTAGGTTCTGCTCTCTAGCTGGTCTTAATTTGTCTAAAGATTTTCTTCCTGTCAAAAGTTCTAGAAGAACAACACCAAAACTATAAACATCACTTCTTGGTGTTAGATGACCTGTCATAATATATTCAGGTGCAGCATATCCATATGTTCCCATTATTCTAGTTGAAACATGGGACTTGTCTCCAACAGGTCCATCTTTTGCAAGCCCAAAATCAGAAAGCTTTGCATTATAATCCTGTACTTTGTCAAACACACATAATTAATTAAATAAATAAATAACAAGATCATGGTATGAATTTTGATCTTACTCACCAGGTCTAATAAAATATTAGATGTCTTAAAATCACGATAGATCACAGGTTTATCTGCTTCGTGAAGAAATGCAAGTCCCTTTGCAGCGCCATATGCAATCTTCATTCTTATAGACCACGGTAACGGAAGCAAAATTTCTGCAATATATATACACAAACAAATCCAAACTCATTTCACCAAAAACTAATTTCGTTTGAACTGGTCGGTCCAAAAAAGGTTAAAATTGACAAAAAAAGAATGAATTATGTATTAATAAACGGTAATAATTATATATCTAAAAAATTGCACGAATAGTTTTATATATAGAGACAAATTATTGTACCAAAATAACCTTATAAGTAGTCCCAAAAAAAATCTTATAATTAGGGAGGAATGGATTTGTTTTATTGAGATAGATACCCTGAATATCTTAAAATAACTATTAGTGTTTTTCTTTGGAGTCTTTATACACAAATACTCTTTGATAGGTTAACTATTTATCTGCTATTACTAATTTATTTTAAACGATCAATGTTATTGGTTAGTTGTTAGTCCTTGTTAAAAAGGAAATTTGAATTTATGACATTTTTATCACTTCAATTTATATGTTTTTTTTTCTCAAATCATCAAATCACCTTATGACTCATGTTACAACTAAAGCTGTCAAAATGAGTTAGCTCGAATGGATCAGCCCGCCCAGTCTACTAAAACACAGGGTTTGGGCCTGATAATTTTAGCCCAAATTTTTTAGGGCTTTTTAGCCCAGTCCGAATAAACCCGTTACCCCTTTGGGTTAGCTCGTATAGATACTGGGTAGCCAACATAACCAATTTTAAAAAAATAAAAATAGTAAATTTAGTCCACATAAAAAAGCTCCAAAAGATATTCAACTCACTTTGCTGGTTATATATATATATATAATCTTTTGTGATAGAATATTATTTTTAGTTGGTTATATATTTTTAACAATCAATTTCTTTAATTTCTAAGTGGACAATCATCCAACACTTTAGAAAATATGAACATTGCTCAAGGAGTTTAAAAACACTTATTTTAGAGTCACATTAGAACTATTTAGTACTCTATTTGAATTTGGTTTGAGTTTGGGTTATGTTAGACAAATCTAAATTCATTTGTGTTATGCTAGATATTATCTCTAACTTTAGGACAATTTGGACTTATTTTAATTTGTGTGTTGTTTGGATAATGTGGTGTTTTGAAAATTTTGAATTAAGTTTGTGTTAATTGGAAAATTCAAACTTAGTTTGTATATAAATAGTAATTCATAATTTTTTTAAAATAGACATTCAAATTAATTCATACTTAATGCATAAGTAGTATACTATAATTTTTTTAAATGGGCATACAAAAAATTTCAAATAAAAAGAATCGCAAAGAAATTAAAAATATAATGAGTCAAAAAAATATTATAAAAAATGTGCAGGTTACTCGTCTACAATCCGTTTAAGGTCGGGTCCGGATAGTATTTTATCAGCTCATATTAAAAATAGAGTTTTTTGGTCTGGTCCGAAAAAGCCCACAACTCGTTAGAGCGGGTTCTATATGGAATGGGTAGCCCGTTTTGATAGATCTAGTTACAACTATATTTATTTTTAAATATATTGTATTCTTGAAATATTTTCTTCTTCCTTTTTAGAATATAATTTTCAATTTTTAAATAAAATAATATCAATTGCCGAAAAATTTAAATCTTACTTAATTTCGTCGATTTAGTTAATGAATTTTTCTATATTTAGAAAAGGAGATAGTATAACATAAGGGCTACAAAGAATTTACAATCACATATAAATCACTGATGAAAAATGGGTTGATTTCTTTTGGGGCATTTTTTAAAGTAAATCGTAAAGGAACGTGGATTTGGTCAACTATATTTTGAGTTTCGATCCTATTAAAGAAAATGTTATCAAGTTAACTATAGATCCCTTGCAGTTTGGGTGCAACTTGCAAGACCCTTGAATCTGAATTTCAATATTCATCCTATTTAAATCCATAGACTATACGATTCACTATATTATAGATTGGCTATTTAGGAGGTCCAAATTCCTCATCTTTTATATTATTGAAGACTGTAGCATAACTAAACTACACTTTTTTTATTCTTAACGTTTGAACATACTAATGTCCTTATAAATTCCATCTAAAGCATATGTTTTATGAAGTGACTCACATCCACAACGGTGTTTTACCTATTTAACATAAAGCTAAATAGACATCTTATTATGGAGAAATTGTTTTATGTTTATAGAAAAAATTAGTAATGCAAGTATTTTTTTTCTTCACTTTTTGTAAGTCTTATACAGTATATTTTATTAAAATAAAAAATATTAAAATGTACTAATATAAAGTTATTAGTAAGATCTATTTAATAATATTTTTTAGGTGTTAAATCGAAGAAGAGATTAAATATTTTTAAAGGTTTGCTCTATTGTTATTAGTGATGTTTTCAAGTAAGAATTTGCTCTATTGTGGGTGCTAAGTAGGGGTATACATGAGTGCGAGTCGACCCGCTAACCCGATTTTTACCCGTACCCAGTCACTTTCGGGTCTGACGCAACCCAACCCGTTGAAATCCGCTTATATTTGGTTTGGGTAATGGATTTAACAATTTGAACCAGTCGACCAGATCCGGTAACTAGTTATATATATTTTTTTAAAAATTTTGTTTGGCAGTTCCAGTAGTCCAATATGGTTTCATTACTCTTCTTCTTTAAATTATCAGCTTCTTGAAGTGTTTTGAGGAACTTGTTAAGTGCTTGTACTTGAAGTTGACATTGTTTAAAATTGATGAATTTTCATATTTTATTGATTTACTGTTGTTGAATTTATTTATGTATTTGAAAATTGTTGGATTTATTTTTTTGTGTGACAGATTGATGATTTTTTAAAGAATTGAATGATGTGATTGAAATTTTATAGTTTTTGAGACATTCAAGTATTAAATATATTTTTATTCAATATATTTTCCTGTAAAATAAAAAAACAGGTTATTATTTATGTATAACCCGTCAACCCAATCCAATCCGTTCTTGATCGGTTCGGTTCGAGTTAAATGAAAAAAATACAGATTTAAAACTTAACTCAACCTAAATATTATCGATTAGGTCGGGTATTGGGTTTTGTCAAAACCGGCCAACCCAACCCACATACACCCATAGTACTAAGAATATGCTCTAAAAGCACAAGTTAGATAATTTGAATCCCCGTATTTAGAACTTAGAAGTAATTAATCATTATTGATTGTAGGACCCACTTGTTATTCTTACCCAAATGGTAGGAGTATATTTTAAACTAACAGAGGATTCAAGTCGGCATAAAGCTCCAACTACTTTGATTTTCTAATTTGGTATTATTTCTTCTTCTTTTTTACTAAGTTTGATATTATTTCATAAACAAACAAAAATGCACCGAAATCATTTCATAGTCAATGTAGGCGGAGACAAAAGCAACATTATAATACATTTTCCGAGACATCGTTTAAATTCCCTAATCCATGATTATAGTATCATATATGCATGGCCACCTTAATAACATAAGTAATTAATTATGTCCTAAGCTTTAATATCAATATCAATATACAAAATTTGAATATCAAGAAAAAATGGGATAGTAACACTTACTTGAGAACAAATTGTTTTCCACACTTCCCCGTGCCATATACTCATATATTAGCACCCTATGTTCGTTTTCGCAGCAGTATCCAATTAATTTTACCAAATTTGCATGTGAAAGCTGCCCCAAAAATATTACTTCTGCCTACAAATCAAACAAATTCACAATTAATCTAAAAATGTTTTTTCTTGCATCACATCATCATGATTTTGTAGTTACCTACAATTTCAAACATAACAAATATTATTCAAATCATAAATTTTAATAAATATACACAACTGTATTTTAGACTGCAAATTAAACCACGATATAACTACAATTTAAGTAGAATTTTTTTATAGGTAAATTTTAGTAAATTAATTGATGGTTAAGTTAATTTTTAGGATTTGAAATCTACTTCAATCTTAAAATTCTTTTAGTATCTTTTAATTAGTTCAAAAACTAAATTATTAATGTGAGACATTAAAACTATATTTGACTGTGATTCTGTGCAATATCAAATATCAAGGCAAGATTCTGTGTTTGTCTGTATTAAACAAAATTGCAATGTATATAGAAATATATATACCAGCCATTCTCTATGACCTTGATGGCTATTGTCACCATCATGAACCTTAACAGCAACAGGAAGAGAAGGAAGGCCTTCCCTTAACTCTTCAGAAATAAAGCCTTTATAAACACTTCCAAATCCACCTCCTCCTAACACACGATCTGGTCTAAAATTTCCAGTGATTATCTTTAGCTCATTATATGTAAATGCAATCAATGGATTTGCAGCTGAATCACGCCTAAGATCTTCAACTTCTTTTGGATTTGATGGTAACTTGCTATCATCATGCCTTTCTTTCATTGCCTGGTTTTGTTCTTTTGGTCAATTAAAATGACAAGTGAGAACAAATCTTATAATATGCACATTTAATATTACACTCAAATATAATCCAAACTAAATTATAGATACACAAGTGGGATAATGGGAACATAAAATGTGAAGTAACCCAATTATATTTTTAAAACCCACCACTAGTTCTTTATAAAAAATATTTTACTTAATAATATAAAAACTTAGAGTTAAGAGGTTTCCACGTAATAACAAGTCTATGCTAACCGCTTTTGAAGCAGACATAAAGAAAAAGGTGATTAGTTCATGCTAGCTAACACCTTCTATGTTGAACCAACTTTAGAAACTTTGCAGGATATTTGAGTTTTCTTGTTTACTAAAATAATTTCTATTTTTATTTTCTTTTTTGAAAAATTAATTATTTGGATAAAATTAGAAGGACAAAAATTAATGAAGGTGGTATATGTATATTTGAAAATTAAAATCATCAATGAGTTTGCCTCTAAGGACAAATTATGATGCTTTAACTTCAGATTTCAAATTATTTAATTACTATAACACCATTAAAAAAAAGGGTTAATGAGAAAGTAAGAAAGGAAACACAAAGGCTCCAGAATATGAAAGTCTTAACAATAATATCCATATATTTAGCATATTGAAGAAAAAATAGAGGAAAAAATCAAAATGAAAACAAAGAAGAAATAGATGAATAAAACATTTTTAGAGAGAAGAGATCTAATCAAATTGGCTCTAAGAAAAACACCAAAAGAATTAACCATTTCCAAAAACTGATAAATAAATAATTATTACCCAAAATCATATGAAGCAAGTTATTCAAAATAGAGAGAAAGGACATTTTTTTATATTTTATTTTGTGAAACCAACCTGATTTTGCATTGGATGAGACTCTATAATCTGATGATTCCAACCTATAGCAACAATTTCCCATTATGCCAAAAATCCAAATACAGCTTTGAAGTTTGCACTAGCTAGCTCTTTAATTTACAAACACCCCATCACAAAAAAATAAATATAGAAATTTATTTTTCTCTCTAGTGTTTATTTATCTCTCACCTCAATTAAAACACATGGTTTAGATTATAGACCAAGAAATTGAAATTAATTATAAAAAAAAAACGTGGCATACAAAATTAGAGTGTGAATGGGGACATTTTGGAAAAGGATAGAAAGAAAGAGTGAGAGATAATTTAGTGATGGCAATGATGGGGTTTGAGTATTGATGAGTTGTGTTGGCTTGGCTATGGGAGAAGATGGATGGACCCACAAAGAGAGTGAGGTGTGTTAATTTGTAGTGATTCAAAATGTGGCTTAGTGCACTTTCATGTTAGTGCGCATAGAAGGTGCATCTTCTATTACATAATGGATACCACCATCATTCTCTATATATCTCTTCTCTTTGTCTTTCTTACTTTTTTTTTTTTGAGGATACTTGCAACAACCTTACCTAATCGGTTATATTATACCGAAATTATATATTCTCTTTATATATTAAGTATTTTAGTGAAAAAAATTGAATTAAGAGACAAACATGCAAAGTCAATAATAACCTCCAATCAAGAAAGGATTTTTAATAAAATTTATATAATCTATTAACATAAAAATATTAAATTTAAATCCAAGTCATAATTAATACGAATGAAAATTTCAATTATATGAATTTGATTTTCTCGTAGTTAGATTTTCACACATTCACGCAGTCAGATATCGATAATTGTTCAATCAAGATCGAACGATTCAAATTTAAGATTAATATTTTTGGACCATATAATCAATGATCGAATGGTCGCTAATATTTTTTACCGTGTAAATGCATCAAAATATTTATAACAAGGAATCGAGTTTACAATCAGTTGACTTTTTCAATTTTTTCGCTAACTTTTGTGTTTTTTGAAGAAGAAAAAAATGTATTGGCACTTTTTTGTCATAGACCAATAAAAATGGCATAACCAATAAAGTGAGTTATTTGGCTATTTAGAAGATTATCGTATAATCTAGCAACTAGCTAAAAAGCACTTCGAGTAATGACTTTTTTAATGAAAAAAAAAAGTCTATTATTAATGTGTTTAAATTATTTATTCCTTAATTTTCTATATCATAGTGCACCCCTTAATAGATTTAGTCTTGTGGTTTATCTATATGGCGTGATGATAGAATAATCTAAGATGATAATGTGTAATGGAAGGAGAGTATGCCATCATAAAAAAAGTGTGCCAATAGATGGATTTCTCTTCTAAAAACATGGTAATGGAAAAACTATTATTAATTAAAATGATATAAATTATTATTTTATAATTATTTTCAAATAGATTTAAATCTTAACCCTTTAAATTATAATATCAAACTATTAATAATTAACATAACACCTCACGAATGAAATTCAACTTCAATAAAAGAGGTGAAAGAGATGCAACATAAGATCTTCTTAAAATAAGAAATGGTGTCCCAAAAAGCAAATAGAATAAATTAAACTTAAATTTGTACAAAAGTAGCTAAGCCGAAGTTTAGGCGTGCGGTTTTTGCTAGGTAATTGATTTTCTAAATTTTCTTTAACCTTTATGTTTCTTCAATAAAATATTTCTGTCTACTTTTTGTCCTTAACCAATAAAATGGCTCTAATCAACAAAGTGAGTTATTTGGTGAGCAGATTGGTATAATTTAGTAACTAGAACAAAACAAGATCTTATAGAGTCGCATTTGTTTTTATTTAAAAAAGAAATATATGATGTGAACGTAAATTAATTTTAAATTAATTTTATATTAATATTTAATTGTTGATCTTATCATTTTATTTTTATGATTGTAAATTGATAATTATATAACGGCACCGACAACTTTGCAATTGTAGATGGATGGTTATTAAATATTTTTTTACTCAAATCCTCACCTTTGTCGAATGCAAATTAAAAAATAAATAAAATTATATATAATTTTTTATATTATTTAATTGTAACACGTCTACTGTTTATTTCTTTACGTCTAGGTCCTTTGTATTTTAAATCTTGGTCAAACTAATCTTGTTTTTTATTAGAGAATATTGACGTGACATATCACATATAATTATTGTTAATAATTTAATTTTTTAAAATATTTTTTATTAAAAAAATTCATAAAAAAATACAAAGAACTTCATTCTTATGTTTATCATCTTCTTCGTAAACATAAAAAAATAAATAAATAAATAAATAAAAATAAATAAATAAAAATAAAAAATCTACTCAAATACACCATCAAATAACATCAATTTTGAATGTTGTTTTCACCTTCATCCTTTTCTAAACTCAAAATTTAAAATCCTCCGATATTCAATAAACTTTAAATTTCTCAAACTCGGGAAATCCAAAAACTTAATCAAATCACTCTTTGTGGCATTATGCAACAATCATTAACAAGTTCTTTCTATTTGAAAGTTTTTCTTCATTTTTTATCCTCCAGGTTATTTCATATTTGTACATTTCGATACATGTCATAAAAGATGTTCAAAAATCCTCAAAACCTCAAAGGAATAGGAAGGAAGGAAAAATAGTGGAGCTTACCTATGAATTACTTCCTAAGGTCATTATTATAAATAAATAAAAAATTATTTTTACGGTTATTAAGAAATTCAGTCATGTTTTCTAAATTTGATATAAAACATAAGTTAAATTAATTAAAATATTTATTTTTAATGTCAAATATTCAACTACTTGCATTTAATATTTTTGAATTAAATTAAAAATATATTATAAAAATAGCATTAAATGGTTAAAAAGTAGTTAAATTTTGTTTATTATAATAAATAGTATTTAATTTTTTTAGTACAAAATTTGATGCACTTTTCGTACTTATAACAGTGACAGAAGTAAGTATTCTCAAAAAAATAATAAATTAATTAATCTCAATTACCATTGAGTATTATGCATATGCTGTGTTTTAAGTCTAACAGAGCTTGCCATTGAGTTTTTGTTTATTTTTTGACAGACGAGCTTACCAAGTTACCATTAATATTTATGCATATGTAACCAATTTATTTTTTATTTAAGTATATATATTTTATAAAATAGTATTCACGAATATAAACAAAAAAAAATCATATTTGAATAGTCATGTATATATATATAATTAAATTTTGACTAATTTTATTACATTTAATATTAAAATTTCTAAAATTAATACCCTTTAATTTTATTAACGAGGATTTTATTTTTCAATAATTCATTTTATTATCATGGAACAAGTTCCAATTATATACAATTTAAAAAATACAATTAATATTTTTACAACTTTGAAAAAATTAAATGAGTTCATTATATCAAAAATATAAATGAGTTGAACTACTTTTTTTTAAATATGTAAAATATTTTTTGTTTGCATATACATTAGACTGGCGGGAGTATAATAAATATATTTAATAATGCTACAATCTTTTTAAATTTTTTAGTAAGAAAAACATTTTTAATTTTAGTGTTTTAATCAACAAATTTGTGTATTTAAAGAACAGAGTCGTTATCTTACTACACAAAAAAAGGAAGTTCTAGTATATCTTATTTTTGTGGCTGTGTGTTGTTCACAAAGTCGCTGATATTCAAATTCAAAATAAAATTAAAAAAATATTGTAACCTTTTAGATCGGTCAAAGATTAAGGAAATATTTTCAACCGTTTTTCAACATGGTGTGTTGTTCGCATTGACACATGGTTTGTCTACTTAAGTGTCATATTTTGCTGGTAAATGTTTGAATTATATCTTTGATGTCTTCATAAGACTCGTATGATATCTTTTAAATAATGTCTGCTTCATTCAAAATAACATATACGACATAATCTGACATTTTGCTCAACATTATCTTTTAAAATATATGTTCTTACTTCCAAGCCAGTTATTTAGTTATTTTAACTTCATAGACATCAATTTAGTTATTAGATTCTTTATCAAAACTGTTATTTTTTTTACAAGATAAAATTCGCATATATATCTGCTTTTACAATATTAATGATATTTTTTACAAGGCAATGGCGAGTTGCGACAAACTTGTAATAAAAAAAAAAAGCAAAATAACACAAAGAGTTAGGAATATAGTATCACCAAAGTGTCAAATCTAGAACTAATACAAAAAAATGTAACTTATCGGGACAAGAATTATCTTCTCTATAATTTTGAGAAACTTTAATTAAATTTAAAAGAAGAAATCGACCACAAGCAATTGCACTATTTAGTCCTTCAATAAAGAACACCAATGATACCTAAATGCATAGCAAAACAACCGACAATCCCACCACTTTAATCACCTAAAACTTCCATCACCACAAGCATGCCCAAAAGTACCTTTAGTTGTGTCATATGTTAGTTTTATTTTTGTTTTAAAAGATGCGATAAATTTCACTATAATTAACTTACACAATTGTAACGTCTCGAGTTGGAATATGAGACAACGCGTCCAACATAACCATGTGTTAATTTTAATTCAACCATAAGAGGGAAAATCTAGTTAATTTGAATAATATCAAAAGATTTACATCAGTATGACCAGCCACCCCAAAAGACTTGATAATCGATAATTTCTACGATATTAATGACATGAAAAATAATTAAATATAATATATGAATTGATAAATTATTCAAACCCTTTCTTCATTCAATATTTCATCATATTTTTTCTCTGTTCTCCAACTTTTTTTTTCCAATTTTTCTATTGACATTGACAAAATCGGGTAATTACAGGGTCCTAGACATTTTAATTGCATACAAAAAATAGGAATATATATATATATATATATATATATATATACACACACATATGTGTGGTTTATGGACCAACCAAGTTGAACTATTCATAATGTAAGTTCAACTCGTACATTTAATAAGTTTAATGTTTAACTCAAATTCGATTCATTTGATTCACAAATCAAATAAATCAGAGTTATTTATCGAATCAATTTTTAAATCAATTAGTGATACATTGAAACGAATTTAAAGTGAGCTAATTATTCTTTGTATTGATCAAAATTAGGCTCATATTCGTCATATATTGAGCTGATTGAATTTCCTTGCACCAGTGTTAGACGACTTCTTCTTTCACTCTCCAATGTTCTCAAAAGCCTTCAAATACACACATAAATCGGCTAATATAGATATATAGCTAATCCGGGTGTGTATTTTATACCTCCAGATTAGCCAATTCAAACACATATTGGAGGTTTTTGATAAATATTGGTAGGCGGGAGAAAAAGGCACCTCAGTGTTACATTTCATAATGGCCACCAAACCTGGACTTTTAGGATTTTGTTTTAAAGTTAAGAGAGACAGAGAGATGAAAGTGTTCACCTTATTTAAAAGAGTATTTAAAGAGGATATAGGGAGAATATTCATCGTTGATATTTTCTTTTAATTGAGAATATTATAAATAATATGGGAATAATTTAAAATTTATTTAAAACCTCTAAAATATTCCCTTAATGTATGTTTGTAGTTCCTTCATATTGAAAGATTATGGTCCAATGAAGAAAAAAAAAACCTCCACCTAAGTGGAGGTTGCCTAAACCTAGGTCTTAGAGTCTATTTTTATTTGAAAAAAGGTTAAGTGAGAAGTTCCGTAATATTATTGTCTGTATACAATAACTACTAACTATCCACCGTTTAGATAATTTAGACTTTTTACCTATAAAAATTTGATTTGAATGGAAAGATAAATACTCAAAATGCAAATTTACAGACGCTAGATACCGTCTAATATACTAAGACATGGTGTATTGCATACAAGCCAATTACATATGCATGTTCATATGTATATCTAATTAACGAGCTAGTGTAGCTTGATAAATCGTTTTTATATATCAAAACTTGTGCTTAACATGTCACGATCTCCTTCAATTCCCACAATTTACTATAAATGAGTTACTATAAAGCGAAGTGGTTGTGCTCAATGACATAAAATGTATTGTTTTTGTTATCATTAAATCGTAGTCCCTCACTTTATAGTCATTCATCAAAAAATTTAATTACATTGTTAAAAATATTTTAATTAGTCTTTGTCTTAATCCTTTGACTTAGAAAACGGAACCTTTAATAATCTTGATTTTAGCAATAAGATAAGTAAAATTTGATCAATAATTATTGTTCTGGTTCTAAATTAAATACTATTCCAAGAATTTTATGGAATTAGAAACTGTTATGGGCTTAATATCGGGCCAATGAAGACCCACTACCTCAAATGGGCCAATGGGCCATTACGAATGGGACTGCACATTCACTAAGCTAGCTTCGTACATCTTAGGTTGACCACAAAACTAAAGGCACTTCGTATACCTTACGAAGGAAGCAAAGCAAGCGAGAAGCACAACGAAATAACACCGACCAGTTAGTTATGCACATAACAGCTCAATTGATTTTGTAACATCATTCTAAAAGGATAAATATTATCCGTGTCTGGTACACATAATAATTAATACGATAATAATGCTTTATTTTATTATGTATTTGGTAAACATTATAATAAAAAAATTAATTTATTATATTTTAAATATTATAGATTTATAAAAAAATATTAAAAATTAAATAATTTTATATTTTAAATTATTTATTGACACTACTAAATAAATAAATAAATTAAATTTTAAAAAAAATCATGAGTAACTAAATAATTTTATTTCATTTATTAGAATGTAAATAAATATATGATATATAGTATATGTAAATGACAAAAATACCCTTGTAAACAAATTATATTTATTTTAAAATTTTAATTAATTTTCATATTTATAAAATTTTAATTAATTTTCATTTTTTTTTATAATTTTATATACTAATTTATTAAATTATATTAAAAGATAAAACTACCCTTGTGATAAAATCATAAACATTTTTTAAATTAATTATTAATATTTTATTTTTAAGTTTAATATCAAATTATATTAATTATTTTTATATTTATATTTGATTAGAATTACATTTTTATATTTTAGATTACATTTTATAAATTGTTTTTATATTTATATTTTATTATATTTCAATTTATATTATAAATTATATTTTATAAGGTTAATCGAGTAAATTATTGTTCTTATCGTATCATATTGGTTTCTAATCTAATTCATATTCATCGTAGAAATTTTAACTAGAGAGACGTGATATGATAAGGTCATAAAGTTATAGATTAACTTATCATATTCTGTCGGTTCTTCAAGCACTAGATTCATAGAGGATATGATAATTTGTTCATATCATGTTCATCAAATGACCTATGTGTGCGTACATTTTTTTTATAACTCTTAATTTAATCAAAATTTGTTATGACTATAATAGGTATATTTTAAATTAAGAATCATACGAGAAATATGTAAACAAATGCATCTAAGAAGGTGTATTGAATTAGAATTTTAGATTTTTTTTTTTGCATAAAAAGATATTATGAAATTTAAAATAATTTGCAAGTTTTTAATGATCTTTAAGATTTTAAAAGACTATTGAGATTTGTAAAATAGATTTCAAGTGATTTATATCATAAGAAATTATAGGATTTGAAAATACTTTATGGATTCATAAGATTTCAAATAACTAAATTAATTTTAAACAACAATTGAAGAAAAATGACTAGAACACAATTTCAAACACAATATTCTTAATACATGTTTTTTTATTTGTTAAAATTCAAATTATTTTGAAAATAAATAAATAAATTATACGTATTTAAAATCATGTCGGCCATCAGTATTTTATCTACATAGTCCTCAACGATGTATAGAGAAATTAACAATTTATTTTTATTTCGATGATCTTTATCTTTATATGCAACATTTTCATTGCTATCAGCTCGATTCCAATTTTTAAAAATGTATAGAGTAGGTTAACAATTCATTTTTATTTTAAGAGTTATTATCACGGTATGTAGTATCTTGAAAATTAGTTACACGCATCGAAGTGAAACTAAAATTTGATGTTGTTTTAAAAAAATGTTTTGCTTTTTGATGTTGTTTGTGACAATTCTTCGAAGAAACAATATACTTGACAATTGAAAAGGGAAAAATATAACTAAATATTTATATAGAAATAAGAAGAATTGAAAAACAACAATCTCATTTGTGTGGTTGTCCCAAAGGGAGTAAGGATGACAACATAACCTGCACCTAAGGATACCCACCCGAACTCGTCTTGATTTGAATGGGGAAAACCCGCTTTGATTGGGTGCGGATGCAGATTTTTCCCAAAATTAAAAATCGGAGGCAGAGACGGGTTTAGGGTGGTGATATCCACCATGCACCCGAACTCGCTCCGCAAGTAATATTACTGTAATTTTTTAATTTTATATACATATACATATTGAATATACTTTATATTTTTTAAAATATTAAAAATTATAATCTTATCTCGATCAAAAATATTTTTAAATTTTATTATTGTCTAATAATAATTATTTTATTATATTAATTATAACATATATTATTTTTAAATTTATAATTTTATATATACAAACGGATGTGGGTGTGGACGGCGAAACTCGAACCCCGCTGCGAACGGAAATAGAGACTTAAATTTCACACCCATTATAAAACGGGGGCGGGGTGAAGGAGGCAAAATTTGCCTCCTCCCCACTCTATTGCCATGCCTAAAAAGGAAGAGAGTGTGAGAGACATGAAATATATATAAATGCAAAAAATAAATTACAAAATAATCTAAAATACCGAAGAAGATAAGAGACATATTTAGATATAAAAATAATTGGCAACAAGGAAGATGGAGGAAGAATATAAGAAATAGGAAAAACATAAAAGAAAGGAAAAAAAATCCTTTGAATCTCATGTTTTGAAGAAATACTTTTTAATGTTAAAATATTATCAAAAAGTTCTACAAAGTTCGATGAAATCCAATTTTTTAAACAATTTATTAAAATTTAAAAAGAAATTGAATACCACGAGACTTTTTTTTTTTAAGTTGTAAAAAATCTTAATTGAATAAATCAAATTTTATTATCTTCTTTAAAAAATATTAATTAAATACCTCATGAATTATTTTCAATCTTTTAAAATCTTAATTGAATAACAAAAGTCTTTTAAATTCTCAATAAATTTCAATTCAAATCTCCTAAGTTTCTTCCTTCATAATACTAACAATCCATTCATATTTTTGGGGAGCAATTCAGTCACATTTATTGGGATATATATATATATATATATATATAGTCACTACCAACTAACAAGGACGTAGTTAGAAAAAAGAAAACAAACTAAACAAAAGTTAGTTAAATGACTTGAATGAAACGAATAAATAAGTTAATGGATAAAAAGACCAATTTAACCTAATATTTTTCCATAATATTAAAGTAACCGTTGCAAAATAGATTTTATAATTTACTGTTCACACTTTTTCATTCATGAATTTATAACACATGTCTAACTCACACATCAAATGCGATAGTTTACAATTTTTCAATTCATTAACTAGTAAGCAATTGCCTTCATTGAATGATGATATATTGAATTATAATATTCTATTTATGAAATATATGTTATAATTATTCAAAATTGCTGTCAAAATTACACCAAAATAAAATTAGGCTGTTTACATGTAATAAAATAAATATTATAATACATTTAATACAATCTTTATATTTAGTCAACTAGTAAAAATA
>JBBPBQ010020323.1:4999685-5028542 GCA_037974755.1 Cicer yamashitae | reverse complement strand
CTTACTTTTTTATATTTATTTTACAATTTGATTTGTTTCACTGTAAGACACACAATGTCTGTAACAATATAAATAAGACATATTTTTATTTTGGTGTAGCATATTTTTTATTTATAAAATTACTCTTAACAATTTTCACTTAATACAATGCTTAATTAGTTAAATACTCAAAGACAAATTTATGCACAAACACTAACGTAGTTTTTTGCTAAAAGTTTACAATCATTTTGCTTATAAAATTTATTTTTATGTGTATATCATATACAACAAATTCTGCTACATTAAAGATAAATATATAAAAACATATATAATATATAAATAATTTTTAAACATAATTAAAATTATATAAAAAATATAGTAAAATATATACACATATCAATACAATAAAAAAAGGGGACAAACAGACACATACACTTATAAAATTTTATACAATTATTTCAAAAAATTTGATTATTTAAATTGTAAGAATGAATAAAATTATAAATATAACAGTTTAAATGAAAAGCAAATTTGAAAGAAAAAATATTAAAAAATCTGATATAATTTTATATAAAGTTATAGATATCTTTAAAAATTATTTATTTAATAATGGTATAATAAATAAAATAATTTAATAAAAGGTATTATGAAAGTCACACCAAAATTTAAATAAAATTTTGAAATAACTGAAATAAGACATGGTAAGATATTTTTTAATTGATAAACATCAAATGAATGAATAAACACATGATATGTGGTGGTGCACATGACAGAAGATGAGACGGCCGCTAGTCCAGCTGGACGAGGACATTCGTGTCATTTTCCCATTAGGGTTTCCATCTTTTACCCAAAAGAACGCATCTCCAAGATTCAGAACGGGGTGAACTAAACTCACACGCCTCCTCGAGCTCACACAGACGACCGACCAATGATAAATTAAAAATTAAATTTCGATTTAAAAAAGAAACCAATAGTTAGCTACCACGTGTCTAGATCCACCAATTAGAAAGTTGCACTGAGATCACAACGTAACCCGCGGGTGAGACAAGGGTAATATGAAAAGAGAGCGTAGGTGGTGCTATTTGAATCACTGCTTTTGGAGAAACAAAACCCTCTCTCCCCAAAAACCCAAACCCTTGGCGGCTGCGAGACTCGTTTTCTCTTCTTATCCTTTTTCTCTTTCTCTCTCTCTATAACTCTTTTTTAGGGTTTCTTAACTCTTCGATTTGGGCCTAAAACCCTATCTCTATTCAGATTCAGATTCGGTTTGGGGGTTTCTGTTTCTCGAAATTTTTAGAAGAAAGAACGAGATCTCGTTATTGATTTTGATATGGCAACCGTTGCAAATCCCGCCGATCGTATCCTTCTTCGCTGTTGAATTTTCTTACTGTTTTCTTCATTTATTGATCTGTTATTGTGAACTGTTGATTGGATCGGACGGATTTCGTCATTTTTTAGGGTTTGTTGTCTTATTTTCTGCTCGATTTGTTGATGTGTGCTGCGTGAGTATGTGATGTATTTTCTGTTTGAATTATTTTTATTGAAATTGATTTTTTTTAGCTTTAAATTGATGCTGTAGGATTTAAGGGGTTCTCTTAATTTTTATTTTGTGCTTACTGTGAACTTTGATTTTGTGAGATACTGTCTTCCTTCACTTTGTTCTTTGCACAGAAACAACATCTGAGTTGTTGAAGTTATCATTAGACACTCAGCCCAAGGCTTTGGAAATCCCTGAGCCGAACAAGAAGGTAATAATTTTTTATTTTCACTGTTGTAGTAAATTCGTGATTGATTTGTCTTGTGAAATTGGTATGGCATTTGAGCTAATACTACAGTAGTAGCTGATGATTAAGTGGCTTATTAGTGGGATTTTATTTGTTTATCAGTAAATTAATTTTGTTGAGTCAATTTTTTTCATTTCCGTGTAGCCTACAGGCAATCAATATGGAACAGTTGATTCAGGAAATCATGCAAATGGCCAGATCTCATCATATGAACGGTCTTTAACCCCTGTGTTGCAGGACTTTATGGATCCCACCATGTGCTACCTCCCAAATGGTTATCCGTCTACAGCCTATTATTATGGTGGTAAGTATGTGAAAATTTCACATGTGAAATGTACTTGAGTGCCTGTCCAAACTCTGTAAGATAGATGTTGCAATTTTATGTAATCTGAAATGCTTATTGCTCTTAGGTTATGATGGGACTGGTAATGACTGGGATGATTATTCTAGATATTTGAATCCGGAGGGAGTTGATATGAATTCTGTAAGTATTATTTTCCTTCAAATTTACTGTAGAAGTTTCATTGTTGCCTATGTTTTTTATTTTCATCATGTTATACTTGCTGTATTTTCAGGGAGTTTATGGCGATAATGGGTCTCTTCTCTATCATCATGGATATGGATATGCACCCTATGGCCCCTATTCTCCAGCTGGATCTCCAGTTCCAACCATGGGAAATGATGGTCAGATGTACGCACCTCAACATTATCAGTATCCTCCCTATTTTCAGCCCTTGACTCCAACCAGTGGGCCATTCACCCCTACACCTGCTGTCCATCCTCAGGGTGATGTTTCCACCTCTGTAGCTGCTGATCAAAAACCTCTCTCTGTGGAAGCAGCTAATGGAAATTCTAATGCTGTCTCAAATGGTGTGAGTGCTAAAGGTAAGGATTGTGCTGCCCCTGTTAAACAGCCCTTTTAAAAAAACGTAATCTCATTTGAATGCTTAATAAGTGGTGTTACTTTTGGTAGGTCGCACTCCTACTTCTGGTTATCAGGATCCCCGATTTGGTTTTGATGGAGTACGGTCACCTATCCCATGGCTAGATGCCCCTATTTTTTCAGATGGAAAGGCAAGACCTGTAACCAGCACAACAATTACATCCTCAATATCTAGTGGAAACAATGTTTCGGCTTCAAGGAACCAGACATACCACCCCAATTCTCAATATATGGTATGCTCAGATTCTTAAAGCATCTATTATTATTGTTATATTAAAATAGCCTGCAGATTTAATCTGTTGCTGCAGAACTGATGGTACAAACAACATTGTTCTGTATATCTAGTTTTATTTTATATTTTTATATTAATTTGAAATTCATTCTTTTATTTAAGGGATTGCACCATCCAAGACCAATGCCTGCCATGGGAGCCAACCCTGGCTTCATGAACAGAATGTATCCAAACAAGATATATGGTCAGTATGGGAACACTGTTAGATCAAATATGGGATATGGAACACATGGGTACGATTCCCGCTCAAATGGTCGAGCTTGGCTAGCTGTTGACAATAAATACAAAAATAGGGGAAGAAATGGTGGTTACTTTGGCTATGGCAATGAGAACACTGATGGTTTGAATGAACTGAATAGGGGGCCTAGGGCCAAGGGTGGTAAGAACCAAAAGGTTTTTGCACCAACTGTTTTGGCAGTGAAAGGGCAGAGTTTGCCAGCAAATAGCACAGACGAGGAGAAAGAAAAGACTAGTAATGTTCCAGACCGTGAACAATATAACAAGGCTGAGTTTCCTGAAGAATACACTGATGCCAAATTTTTTGTCATTAAGTCTTACAGTGAGGATGACATTCATAAAAGCATCAAGTATAGTGTATGGGCCAGCACACAAAATGGCAACAAGAAGCTTGATGCTGCCTACCAAGAGGCTCAGCAGAAATCTGGTGGCTGTCCTATATTCCTTCTGTTCTCAGTAAGCATCTTCAGTTCTAGAACTTATCATTGTTTTATCTTCATTTGGTAAATTTGTCTTACATTAAACTCTTTTGCAGGTTAATACCAGTGGGCAGTTTGTTGGGCTAGCAGAGATGATTGGTCCTGTTGATTTTAACAAGAGTCTGGAGTATTGGCAGCAAGACAAGTGGAATGGTTGTTTTCCTCTGAAGTGGCACATTGTTAAGGATGTTCCCAACAATGTATTGAGGCACATTACCTTGGAGAATAATGAGAACAAACCTGTCACCAACAGTAGGGATACACAGGAGGTAATTAAGTTCTACTCATGTATTTTTCAAGCCGTTGTAATGATGTGGTTTTATCTGATGATCAACCAATGTCATAATTGCAGGTAATGTTGGAACCAGGACTGAAGTTGGTCAAAATTTTTAAGGAATATTCCAGCAAGACATGCATTCTGGATGATTTTGGTTTCTATGAGGCCCGGCAGAAGACTATTTTGGAGAAAAAAGCCAAGCAACAATACCCTAAGCAGGCAAGACTTTCAGACTTTCAGTTTCCTCATTGTGCTTTTTTCTTTTGGATATTAACATGGGTAATAGACCTTCAGTGTCTAATATTTATTTTACTCTGCTGCAGGTATGGGAAGGGAAGCCTGCTGATGAGAACATTGAGGTGAATGGGGAAATCAATACTCAAAAACCTGAAGTTACCTCGGAGTTGCTCAAGGAGTCTACCCTTTCCGAGAAGGACAATGGTGAAACCAAACATTCTGAAAATGGAGTTGTTGCAAAAACTGGAGATGCCCCAAAGGGTGCTAAACCAGTTGCATCTGAGAGTAAGAACGTGCCCAATGGGGTTGCTAATGGTTGCTAAATTCTACTGTGTTCAAAGATGGCGGTCATCAAGTTTAAAGGCATATATTGATCAATTATATACTACACACAGCAACTTGTTTCCGCCTGAATGGATCTGTCTCGCCTTCTCTTGCAGTTTGAAGAAGATTGGTGAATAGTGAGATCTGTCTGTATATTGAGATCGGCTGAGCGGAGGTAGTTAATAGAATGGTAGCGCCAACCCCTTATTGTTGGGTTTTGTTTACAGTGGGTAGCTCCTAACAGGTTTTTTTTTACTCCTAGGGTTTTTGGGTTTTAGGGATTATGCTTAAGATGCTCATATCTTTTCTTTTTTGTTTGCCTTTTATCCTTTTCTTTTCTTTTTTCTTTCTTTTACTTGGATGGTCGTTTCCTGTCTTGTAATTTAATATCTACTTTATTGTGCGGGGTAGTTTACTTTTATTACCTTCAACAAGGGGTAGATTCAAGCAACGGGGGAAATATTTGAAATATAGGTGGCTTTTATGCTTTTTTGGTGTCTAGTTTAGTCTGTTTGTTAATTTACTATTTGATGATTGACTTGCGCATAGTGGAGAAAGAATATTTGTGGACAATCTGTTATGTAATAGGGGTGTTTTCTGGCTATGAAGTTCACCTTTATTTACTTTTATGTGTCTTTTTACTCTCGTTATGTCTTTTACTTTTATTAGATTTTTACTATCATTATCAAAAAACAGTTTTTGCAAACCTTCGGCTTTCTCGTGCCTTCACTATCATGATACGTGCGATATTAAAGATATCTAATGTTTTAGAGTTTATCCTCGCATGCAATAACATAACTTGACATACACGATAGATGTTAAATACTCCTTTGGCCTTGGTTTCTTATATTTGTATGTTGTAATATTGCGGGAAAAACGGAAGTCGTCCCCTGTTTCCTGTGCTATTTTTCCATCACAGCCTCTATTTTTGTAACGCATCGGTAACCACTACTTGTGTTTTTGACCGTTGACTTGAAACCATTTTTATTTTGCGTAAATGTTTTCATTTTTAAAGTTGTGCTTAATTTAAAATGTTAGATTTATAATATGAATCTTTTTTGTGATGTAGAAAATTAAGTATTAATAAAAAAAATGATGTATTTTAAAAATAAAAAATAACCCTTGATAATTTTTTTGTTTTTCATAAATCTACGTAATTGTCGATTTAAATGTCTACTATATCACTTTATTACCAAGCAAACATAACCCAGTTTTATTTTTACAAAATATCTTCAAAAATGAGAACTTACATATGCGGTTTTCGATGCTAGTTCGGTGCTGTTGGTCGGAAAGTCAAATAGGTGTGTTGATAGCCTCGTTAGGGTAGAAAATGTTGTTGGGAATTAAAGTCGTTGTACTGAATTTTTGTTGGGAAGAGGTTGCATAACTCATTTTAATAAGAAGAGGCAGTGAGGAAAGGAGGGCCCTACGGAAGGGCAGCAAGAGGAAATGGCGGTGACCGACATCGCTATTAGCAGATCTCTCTTTTCTTTTTCCTTTTCTATATCGACTATAGGATCCCTTTAATGTACAATTATTTGATACGAGATAATTAATAAAATAATTTATTTTATTATATATGTGTTACATATTACGTCATAACATAATTTAATATTATATTATATATTTAAGTAGTAAAATTATCATTGAAAATAATAAAAATTTATTTAGTTTTAAAAAATTAATTATATTTTAAATATTATAAATTTATAAAAAATACTAAAAAATTAAGTAAATAATAAAATAATTTTATATTTAAAACTATTAATTATCACTATTAAATAAATAATTTTAAATTTTTAAAAAATTACAACTAAATAATTTTATTTTATTGTTAGAATGTAAAAAAATTATATATAAATGACAAAAACACTCTTGTAAATAAAATATATTCATCTAAAATTTGTAATTAATTTTCATATTTTTATAATTTTAAATATTAATATATTAAATTATATAAAAAGATAAAACTACATTTTGTGATAAAATTATAAATATTGTTTAAAATAATTATTAATATTTCATTTTTACGTTAAATATTAAATTTTATTAATTATTTTATATTTTAAATTATATTTTATAAATTTTTTTATATTTATAATTTGTTATATTTTAAATTATATTTTTTATAATTAAGTAAATTACTGTTTTTATTTTATATCTGAATTAATTTATCATATATATATGTCAGTTTATAACATATGATAATTTAACTTATTTTTATAGTATCTCTTGTCTAATCTTTCAATCGTGCCTTTTTGACAGTTAATAGTTAAAATTAAAACAGTAAAAAAACTCGGCAATTGTGATGATTTGGTATATTGCGGTATACATTTATGAAACAGTGAATTCTACTCCACTTTGAAGATAGAGTATAACTACATAATATTGAATCCATTTTATGTTTGGTTGAAATGACTTGTTAGGGTGAAACATGTAAAAGTAAAAGTTTTACTTTCATTCTTTGATCACCCTAGTCGCTCTTCCTTACTCATCCATGTAGTTCCTTCTTAAATAACATGTCTTCTTGGCGCCATGCATAATTGATTAGCAACGAAGTTCGGCGACATAAAAATTAGGGAATTTGATTAAAGGGCAATAAACTGGTAAAATAATATAGTTACAAAAAATGGTAAAAGAATAAAAAACTAATGCATAAATATTTCTTTTGACAATCAAACAATACATGAATTTGTTCATCATTTATACAAACATGAACAAGATCGTAAAACTTGTACTGAAGTTTGTGTTCAAATAACAACATTAGTTACTTGGGCATTTCAAGATCCGGTCTCCTATCAATCACTTTGCTCATTGAATCTTCAGGAAATGCATCTGGATAAGTTGTCGAAAGTTTTGTCTTCATGTTTCTGCAAATGGCAAGGGTCATCGAAGCTTTAGCATGAGTTCATAATGTAAATACAATATATATATACTCTCTCAAAATTAGATTTACTCTCTCAATCCTTTTTCTTTTATAGTTGTTCGGTTTCTCTATCATGTTTATCAATATTGTAGTTCAATTACCAAAATGGGTGAGACTGCCCATAAAAACCAACAGTCTAGCTTACATTAGCAAAAATAGAAATCAGTTAAGATCACCTAAGCAATCAATATCTGAGATTCAGTTCCATACTTGTCACATTGAGCCTTTTGGCTTGGCGTTTGGTGTCTAGTGTTTAATTACATGCTGTTCTACACCATCACATGCCCTTGTTGTTACACCAATGTAAATCCTTCATTGTCATCATCACCAAAGACAATTTCATCTTTCAATATTTGACTCGAGTTCTAGTTTTTATTTGCTTCTGTAGCACCAGATGCCCTAGTTGTTACCCCAATGTCAATCCTTCATTGTCATCACTAAAAACAACATCAAATATGGCTCAAACACCTATCCTTGGTGTTCTTCTGTTGTCTTCATCTTCTCGAAATTTTGTTAGTTTACATGATTCCAAGCCAGTTAGAGTTAAAATCCAAAACTATACTTCGTCCAAATATTAGTACTACATTACCCCTTTCAGATTATGTGCATGCTAGACTTGGTTTATTTAAGCTTATCTATTTGCATAAATATTTGTAAAAATGAGAGAGTTTTTAAAAACAACTTATGACATTCTATAAATTGTTTTCAGTTTATTTTTATAAGGTCTTAAAGATAGTTTATGAAAACAGATTGTAACTTTATAATATGAAAACAATTTGATTGTATTACATAAGTACTTATTTGATAAACATTAATACTATAAGCGCTTAACTAAGCTGTTTATTGTTTATTCTTACATGGTCTATGTGGACAGACATAAAGAAAAATCCTTTGCAACACAATGAAGACGTTTTAAGATTTGAAATTTATGAACAAAGAGTTTTTTTAGCATTGTTTAACATCACCAGTTCAGGAGATGATGGATGAATACATTATGGGGAGGAAACAAAAGAATAACATCGAATCTTCATGTTTATATTGACACACAGAATATCAATAAATACACAGGTATACCAACAGTAAGATTTTTCAATATTAAAAAAAAAAAATTTAATTTATATACATATTATCAATCGCAACTGTTATATTATCAGAGATACTTGACTTTTCCTGTAAGTCATGTCCAGCAATCTTTGTGAAATACTAACAATGTAAAACTATTGCTAGGACGGTACATGACAATTAATCTCTACATAAATTATCTAATTATAAAATTTTATGTTATATTTGAAGAGATTAATTAATTACTGAGCATTACATACTAGACCCTTCCCAATCCCAATTTTGTGTGTGTCTATAATTGTGTTCCATCTGAAGTTGGGATAAAGAGCGTAATCCCCCCCATAAATTAAAACTAGTAAGAATTAAAATCAAACAAGGAAAGTAAATATTCAGTTGTGGTAATTAAATATAAGAATACCTAAGTTTGAGAAAAATGTAATCAAGGTCAGATTTGATAGACTTGAAGACACGCGTGTTTCTGGCCATGTCACCGGAAATCTCATTGTAACAATGTTGAGAGAATTCATTAAAATGCGATAATACGGCATTACTGTCCTGTAACCTTCCCAATCTGAAATCTAATTCAATAATATATTAATAATCTGAAATTTAATAATCTAAAAATTCAAAGAGAGATGAAAAGGGCGAATTAATTACATTGTGTGCTGTAAATGGTTAAGTGAACGAAGATCTTCGGAACTAACGAGAGTTTTGAACTCACGCGAAACCTCTTCTAAACCTAATTTCATTGATTCCGATTCTGATTCTTTCCCTGACATTTCCGCAACCGCAACGGAATCGGAAAGCTTTCTTTATTTTTTTCCCCACTTCCACCAGATGCAGAGTTCGTTAGTGCAAATAATCTACACAAGATGAACTGGGGCTGGTGATAAAAAGCCCAATATTTGTGATTATTGGATCTGGTTCTAGAGGTTCTACCTTTTCTGTGTGGTTGCTAGTCGCACCCTGCGATTTGCTGACCCCACTGTTTATATTATTAAAAAAAAATACTTTGGTAAGAGTCCGTTTATTTTGTATTTACTATTTCTATTTTGCAAAATTTGAGTTAATTTATAGAAAAAAAAAATAGAAAAATTGGATTAATTGTGTACATTTATAAAAATAATGAAAATATATAAAAATATATTTTTATTATTTTTAAAGGAAATAAAATTAATTAATGTAACGAAAAAAAAAGGTGTCTCTTACACCATCCTATAAGATTAAATTAAGAGATGTACATGAAATTTTTAAGGGAAATTTCATCCAAAGTAGAGGAATGCCTTTTATGCCTAGAAAATTTGTATAACGGTTGGCTTCTCGAATTATGTGACTAAGGGAAGTTTTCTATTACAATTAAAGAATAGAAATAACCTCTTTAAAAAAAGTTTAAGTAAGACATTTTGAGTAGAGTCAAAATCAATCATGTCAACAATGATTTAGAAATTCATTTCAAATTAAATTCACTGAAATTTGACATCACCGACTATTTTAATAGCAATATAGAAGGTCCAAAGTTCATTTCAAACTAACGATTATTGTACCCAATTTATTATAGAATCCTTAATAAATTTGCCTTAACAATCTCCAAAATTCACCACAGTAGTACTACTAAAACCACACAAAATGAGATTGTTCCTTTTTTAAAAGAAAATCAAATATTATATTAACATTATTAATAATTATATTAATCTCTTCTCTTTACCTCATGCACCATAACCACCAAACCAACGTTTACTTGTAACAAAGAAGATGAATGATAACAGATGTAAGGGGAGGAGTGCTGCTATAATCTTTTCACATGTTAAATTGAGAAAATCGAAAGAAAATGTTTTGGTTCTAATCAATGTATTTCGTACTTCTTCTTTAAAAGTTCTAAAACTAACATTTTTATTGTTAATTTCGTTCTCCTGATGACATGACAAAACGAAGAATTATTCACTTTAGACTTTGTAAAAATAGTATTATTGTTAAAAAGTAATAAGATGTTAAAAGTTAAAATAATATATTTTTCAACAAAAAATTGATAAATAATATTTTAAATACTATAAATAAATCGATCTATATTTCTAGGCATGACAACGGGGCGGAACGAAGACGGATTTCGCCTCCTCCACCCCGCACCCGGCTAATCGGGAAAAATCCGCACCCGCCCCCATTTCATACGGATGTAAAATTTAGGCCTCCCGCCTGCAACGGGGCTCAGGTTTCTCCGCCCACATCCGCATCCACTCATATATATAAAATTATAAAATTTAAAAATCATATCTATTATAATTAAGGCTAAATACCACCCGTGGTCCCTTAACTTAATTTTAGTTAATGATTTAGTCTTTTATTTTTTTTGATTTGATCCTTTATGTTTTTAACTAATTTCAGCGTTACCCTTTAAGTGGGATTTCGTTAAGAAAAAGTTAAAAAAATAATTATTATTAGACAATAATAAAATTAAAAAATATTTTCTATAGAGATAATATTATAATTTTTAATATTAAAAAAATATTAAGTATATTCAATATGTATATATATATAAAATTTAAAAATTGCAATAATATTAGTTGCGGGGCGAGTTCGGGTGCGGGGTGGATATCACCACCCAAATCCGTTCCCGCCTCCAAATTTTAATTTCGGGAAAAATTTGCATCTACACCCAATTAAAGCGGATTCGAATAGATACGCGCAAGTGCGGATTTTGTTGCCATCCCTATATATTTCTCTTGTAGACCCCAAGTAAACAAAATCCTATAGCTGAAAGTTAAATCGAATCAATACAAGTTATCGGGCATTTATCATCACGTATGATATTAAGAAATGGACATGATTTGTGTCCAAAAATAAAAATCACGATGCATGATAATTAGGATGATGCATGATATGTCACATATGTGCGCATCCATACGCATACGTAACATAGTAAGGTAAATTAATTAATGGTTGTTGGTTGTATTCGCCACTGTATAAAGATCTGGTCGGGCCCGTTCATACACAGTATCTTTCGCTTTCGCATTAAATTTAAGAGTTACAATTATAGGTTTGGTTCTCTATTTTTGTGGATTTATGAAATTACCACACTGTATTGTATATTTTTTTATTAAAAATTAAGATATTTAAAAAATAATTATGATATAGTTTATGATGACGTAGAATATCCATATGTTTTTTGTCTTACAAAATCATTCGTATTGAAGAGTTTAAATTAAAATATTGAATTAATTAAATTTTTAAAATATTAATAAATAAATAAAAAATATAATATTGTATTGTATATAAAAATTTTAAATTTACAAAAGTATATTAACGCTTATTAGAGAGAAATAATATATTAAATTTTAGTTGACATTTTTAATAATTAAAAAATTATTTTTAAAAATCTAATTTTTTTTAAATAAACATTTTTAGAGTTTAATTGTTATTTTTTGTCAGTCTAAAAAGTTTTACACTATTAACACATCGCAAATATTCATAAGTGACTTTAAAAGTAATTATGATAAAAGTTAAATTATTTTATTAATTTGACGATTATGATCAATTGACAATATATTTACATTGTTGATTTATACAAATTAAATCCAAATTTTACACCATTAATACCACTTTATTACCTATAAGGACAAAAACAATATATATAATTATTAAAATACATTTAAATACAACAAATTATTTAACATACCAATATTGATATAGTGTTGATAAAAGATATTGATTTGTTCAAACTCAAATCTATAAAAAAATATCAAACTAATTTAATTAATTTTGATTAAATTTTTAGAATTATAGAATCATTTGATTTGATTTTTATATCTCTAGATAAAATTCATAACTCATAGAATTTGAATTTTGTTGAAAAATTTAGTAGTTGTTTTTGTAAAAAAAAATTATAAATTATTTCCTTTGATTTTTTTATAATAGATATTTTTGTTATAATTTGATCAACGAAAATTGTATGTTTGATCCATAATATAGATTAAATAAATCAATTTTTTTTGACTAAATTATAACTCAAATATCTTTTATAAAAAAGAAAAGGAATAGCATTTTTTTTAAAATTCTTGAGGATTTTTGAATACCCTATATTCTCAAAAAACTTTGCCACTATAAAGACTAAAAATCAAATAAGTTTCATGTTATAAAGACTACAATCTTAAATATACCCGACCACTAGTTTCAAACAAGAACACTACAATCTTAAATAGATGAAAATTACAAAAAATAGTTTCCAACAAGAACACCACAATCTTAAATAGATGAAAATTGCAAAAAATTTCATGTTAATTTTGTTGTTATTTTGATGCAATGGAGACTGTCAATTATTGTACTGCATTTATTAACTTTTTTCTTTGAAGACTCGTATAAGACTTTTTGAAATGGATATAAATAAAAAAAAAAAAGAAATTAAATCCAACATTTTTTAGAATTTTAAACATAAAGGACCAAACAAAATAAAAAGAAAAAACGATGTCAATACATTTCCACACTCTTATTATTATATTTATTTATTATTATTGACATAATCGAAGATAAAAGAATCATGAAAGTCAAAAACTGTATATGCATTATGCAATCTAAGAACGTAAAAATAGCTTGAATTGGAAATATAGTCACAGTCTAATTGAAGGAAAAAGGTGTTAAAAGTGACAAAAATAAGCATCATGATTCATGGACGAGACAACGGTCTTACCTAACTGTCTATAGACTAGTCATTTGCAAAGTTTAGCACCAAAATTATACTACTATACACTGTGTGTCTAATTATTATAACAAGGTAAATGATTAAATTTTGAGCCATCAGAAACCAATGGATATGGTCAGGATTTTATAGATTCTGTTATATGAACTACAAATTCCTCCTGCCACCATCTCAGAAAATATTATTAATTCATAACTCTATAGTATATTTTAATATTATTTATTAAATGAAATTTTCAATCCACTAATTATACTACGTGTATTTTTGTGAATTTTACTGCAAAATCAAATATGTACTATATTAATGAAGATACTTTAATAAATAAAATCAATTACAAACTTCAAAAAAAATGTAGATACAAACTTTTTTTAAAAAGTATGCATAACCTTAAATATGGAGGGAGTAATAAAAATTCCAAGGGCATAAAATGCAAAACCCAATGTGTTCATGTTATATTACATTACTTGTTTGAAAAGAAAGACAGAGGGGGCAGAGTGATGATCGTGTGCAATAAAAATGGATTATCTCATGATACTGAAAATAGAGATACATGTGATTAATTGAAATAAAGTTAGTCAGAAAACATTCCTTCCTAGGACCTCGTTGGTTATGCTGAATTGAAAATTGAAATTGAAACCAAGACAAGCACACTTCCTTTCTTCACAAGCAAGTATTAAAAAGTAAAACATCATCATCACATGTTTCGGGAAGAATAGCAAACCAATCCTGCCGGTTTTGTTGTTCACACAAAAATGCTGCTCCTCTCAAAAGTAAATTCTAAAACCATCAGATATCTAATGAAAATCATTTAAAATTCTAATCACAAGAAACGTTATGTGACAAATAGAAATTATTGGTTCTTTTTATTCTTAAAATTGTTAAAAGTCACTTAATCGATATTTGTTTGATGAAAATAAAATAAATTAAATGTGTCTCTAAAATTAAAAAGATAAAAAGAATAATAAACTTCTACTTCCAAGTGTTGTTAATCATTGTTATTGTTTCAGGTAATTTTAAGCATGGCCACAATGACCATATGTTGTGTTGATTCATTCAAGTACTTGTCTTCCTTGATAGTTCTACTTGAAAAAAGTATTGCTAAAAAGTCTTAAAAGACATCGAATATATGTGGTTCATGTAAATTCAATTTTATTTTAAAATTATTTATGTACGAAGAATGATGAAAAAGTCACTTATAACATTTTTTCACATATAAAGATAAAAAGAATAATAAACTTCTACTTCCAAGTGTTGTTAATCATTGTTATTGTTTCAGGTAATTTTAAGCATGGCCACAATGACCATATGTTGTGTTGATTCATTCAAGTACTTGTCTTCCTTGATAGTTCTACTTGAAAAAAGTATTGCTAAAAAGTCTTAAAAGACATCGAATATATGTGGTTCATGTAAATTCAATTTTATTTTAAAATTATTTATGTACGAAGAATGATGAAAAAAATAAGCATAAACTTACAAAGAAGAAAATAAAAAGAGATTGAACTTACAGAAACCAAACATATATACTTTCATTTGATATTCGTTTCTATAAATTTGTATCAACTTTTTTTAACACTTCTAATAACTAAGACGATTTTAAAACAAAATTAAACTTAAAAAAATTAAAAACGAAAAAAAAAACTTAACTTACAAAACATATATTTAAACCTTAATAATTCTTAAGTGAATCTTGTTACAATAAATAATATGACCATCTTATTAATATATTTCGATGTGATTATACACTATTTGCACTTTTTATAAAATCATGCAAAATCACTGACATTTCCACTTTCCAAAATATGTGGAGGATTATGACATGCAATAATGTTAAAATTTAGCAATAAAAAATTTGGTAATCACTTTTACTATGACCAACCAATGTTGGTTATTTAATAAACAAACTGAACGTGAATATTATGAAAAACAATAGCAAAAAGAAAAAAGTTCTCTGTGTCGTCTTTTAACTGATTTGACTATTTAAACCCACTACTAATTTTCATAACTTAAAATTTTAACCTTCTTATTTTTTTTGTGAAAATGTCTCTCTTACTATGAGCTATATAACCTGTTTTCTTGAATAAAGTTAGCATAATAAAGGAATTCATGTTGGAGAAAGGTAAATACTAAGGCATAAAGCAAAGATAATGAAAGCACACACAACCATATGGTCCATGAAAGTCAAACATTAGTACATTTGTTTCACTACAATAACTGATAATGAAAATACTCAACATAGATAAATAGTTATTAACTTAAAAGCATCTTAGTGACGTGTTTTCTCATCAGACAAAAGACCAGTTCACAAACATGAAGGCCAAGCAGTGATTACAGTCATTATCATCCACAACTTTCCATGCAATAGCCTGCTCATACGAAATCGGTCGATTCATGCTAGATACACATATTCCTGCAGGTAGATATGCAAATCCCTGAAATAAACAAGTGTTAATATATAAGCTATTTCTATTTTTAGACCCAGTTGAATAAACAACTTAATTATGCGTTTATAGCTTATAAGAATAGATAAAATAAAGGAAAACTATTTCATTGCTCTAAGCAGTTTTCATAATTTATCTTGGAAAGTTTATGAAAAGTAGCTCATGAACATTTTATTAGTTGTTTCCATAAGCTCGTTCCCAAACAGCCACACAAGTGTAATAGAGCTTAAACCAATTTATAAGCATCATCAAAACTGGGTTCTGTGAATTTACAAGTAAAAATTTACCTGTTGCATTATCTTGGCGAACTCGAAGTAGATGAACTTCTTGCCAGCTTCATCAAGAACTTTATCAAGCAGTATGTCTTGAAGGGAAACTAGAGTTGTTTCAAGCATGTCAAGTCCAGCTTGGTTTGCAAAGGTGAAAACAGGTGATGCCTGCAAAAAAAAATTTAAGTCAAAACACTACTTAATCGAAGGAGATTCAGCTTAAATAAATAGAGATTTTAGTTGATTATTACATTAGTTTTTATAGAACAGCACATTATTGCATCTGAATGGTGCCAAAGCTGCTTCAAGATTGTATCACTAGCCATGGACTCGACTTTAAAAAGCTCGGTGCTGGTGTGGATCCTGTAACTTCTATAGATCCATTGTGCCAAAGTAAGAGCCTCTGGTGGACCAGAAAGTGACTTTGGCCCCAACTGTGTTAATGGAGAGGGAGATATTGCCATGGCAACCCTCTGAACGGATCGCACAACACTGCGGACATACTGGCGCGCCATTGCAGCCACATTGTCCCGCAAATGGTTCTCAAATGTAAACTGGAATGCAATTGTAAGGACCGACCTAAGGTTGTAGTTATTCAGATCACCTTCACTGGCTTGATGGGAATTACCGGATCCTATTTCAAGAGCTGATGCCAAATCTAATGTTCTAGTTGCAGCTGGAGAATCCTGCATTGCAAAATAAACAGAAACAAGGAACATTGTTAAGCACAAAGGCATGAATCAAGTAAAACATCATGATGTCCTATTGTGAATTAAAAGCAGTTAAAATGCTAAATGTTCCTTCAAAATAATTAAGTTGTTGAGGAATGTTACTGAACTGCTTTAGGATCTAACGGTATGATGCGGAAGCCAGAAGGAAGCAAGAGAGCATCATCTGCAAATGATTCATCAATAGGTGCAAACACAAGCTGCGCACATGCTCCAACCGAATTTTCATCAACTCCACTGCACAGCTGCAATTTCAAATATAATAATTTGGTTAAAAATAATCAACCAGAGAGGGTTACAATTTACCGCTCAAATGAAATGAGACTGGTGGCATAGACATATACACAAATGAATTTACCTGCAGAAGATACATATCGCGTGCCAAGGCCACATCTTCAGGAGAAAACGCATGACCCTCTATACGAACTACCTCCAAGAACTACATAATTAAAGTGCATGTAAAATGAGAATAAAAATCAAGAATATAGAATAAAGTCACCAATCATTACTCATTGAAATAGATTAATACCTCTTCATGCTCTAGAGTATGCGCAAGCGGTAAAATGACTTGGCTGCTGGGGAAGCCACCGGGTCTTGCACAGGGAACTGCAAAAGGACTAGCCTTAAGGCATGTAGCAGAATATGCATCAACCCCATAATCAGCCCACTCTGAACGATGCTCCCTCAAAAAGCGAACAAGCAAAGCAGGAGGAACATTCTGCAAACAATTTATTTAGAGCATAGTGAAGATAAAGACACTGAAAATCCAGAATATTCTATAAAGGTATGATAAGGAAGTGTTCTTGGAATTCATTATGCTCATACTTTTCTTTGGAAAAAAATCGTATGATAGTAATGCATCATAATGAATTCCAATTAAATCCAACAAAAGATAATTTCCATGATTATATAAAAGCTAAAACTCGTAGCTCTATAAGTACCTTGAGCAGCATTGATGCCTTAGCACACATGACGCCACCTCCAAAAGCTGGGAGCATTGATGCATTGTAATGAGAGCCAAAATACTTGTTGGGAGACGAGTTTATAGTTATGGTCACATCTTCCACACCGTCATTACCAATCAAAGACCAACCATCGTCAACAAATCCATTGATAGCATCATTGAACCCTCTAAAATTCAAAACATAAATAACCATACGTCAATCGATAAGGAAGTCAAATTGATAAATCAAATGTTCAACTACACAATGATTCTAGGCACGAATTACAACAGGTCCTTACTTGCTAAGTCTCTGACTAAATGTCCTCAAGACAGCAGGTTGACGCCCTCCTGCATAATTAGCTTCTCCGCTTGATTCTAGTGCAATCTGTTTTATATGCCGCAAGGCCTGTACAAAATATTATGAAATGCTTGTTAACAAATGTCGACATGATCAAACATGTAGACTGTATTACTTAAAAGAAATCTTACAGCAATAGTCATTTTCTGAGCCAAGAACTTCGATGATTCATAAAGTGGCCTGAGTACTTCAGGAACGCTACATACCTGCATCAACAACCAAGCTTACTTACTTAGAGAACAAAAATAAAAAAACATGGAAGTTTTGAAAATGATTCGAGTCACATCATCTTCCTTACATCTAAATCGACGTGATCAACAATGTGAACAATAGATCCACCACCATCACAGGATCTAATTAGATAGCCACTAGGAAGCATTTCAGCTCTTACAAAGTTCAATGTAGGAGGCCCTACGGGACCACCTGTCAACGAAGTCAAGGATCTCTCACAAATCTGCAAGGAAAATAAAAAAATGAAGTCACTTTGTTAAGGCAAATGCTAGCAAAGAAAAAAGCCACATTCTAAATAAAGAAAAACACAACAATCAATATTCTTCTCAGTACCACAAGACTTCCATCTTCCAAACTTCTTGTGTATCTTAGCGTCCAAAAGTCTCGTGCTGCTGCCAATGTTGTAGGTGCATAAGTCTGAAAGAAATCAAAATTTAAATATCAACAATACAAGGAAGTTATCAGAAAGTCATTTACATTGCATTTCAACTTCTTTTGTAGTTTAATAAATATACAACCTGCATGTACAAAAGCTCTATTGTGCCACCATTTCCTGTGGGGACTATGCTCACTACATCAAGGCATCGACAGTCACGGTACCATGACGGACGATCTTTAAGAATCTCGGCAACCTGATAAAATTAGTGTGCAACAAAGTCAATAAAAATCAAAGTTCCATTGTCAGTGTAGAAAAGAAATCTACAATAATCAAGGATTAAAATACCACATACCTTTGTGGGCTCGAGGCTCACAAGGCCACAGGCTCGCACTGCCACCCCACTACAATCGCGGGAAACAGCAACGATGCCAATAGAATCCGGACCAGGCTACATAAAGTCGAAAACATGACAATAAAAATATAAATATAATAACATTCAATATACTAAAAATAAATAATAATATAAGCAATGATCATGAAGAATTATCGAATAGGTGACATACCTTCATCCCAATGATTTGGACCCAGTTGACAGCAGTTCCAGTAGCCTTGGCAAGGAACTCTGCCAGGGTCTCCTCAGCTATTGCAAGAAGACTGAAAAATAAAAGAATTATGGGCTCATGATGTGATTTAACAAATATAGAATGAACAAACATGTTATCATACAGAAGTTACTTACCCAGCTGGGTTGTTGGCATCCCATTGGGGATGCTGAGTTTTTGGGATTTGATGTTGGTTATGACCAGTCATTACCACAGACTCACAGCTATTGTCTGTAGTAGTTGCAGATGCTTGCTACAAAATCGGTAAATAAAAAGTCATCATCAATACTAATACAATAGAATTGATGATAAGAGAAATCAGCAAAAGCGAGTAGTACTTACGGTCTTAATTTGTTGTTTCATGAATCCATTTCCATAAACCAACTGTGAGACCTGCTTCTGCAGACGGTCGTTCTCTTCCATTAACAACTTATTCATTGCAGTCAGCTTTCTATTCACTGTCTGCAGACGAGAGGCTTCCTTTCGCTGTTTTTCACGACATCTATACAAGAAAATTGACACCAACCGCCTTAATAAAAATGAGGAAATAATGTAGAACACTACAACCAGTTCAAAGTGATCCACCTTTCCTACTCAATTTACTTTTACATTGTTATATTCATGCTTAGAGTTTCGCAATTAACTTATATTGTACCTTAACAGATCAGGACACCTACAATTAGACTAAAATTAAAATGAGAAAAATTATGTTAACAAAACAAATCATGAATTCCCTTAAAAAATAATTGCAAGTCAAAGGTATAAATAATTAAGTGTAGAAGGAAAAGTCATCAGAATAAGCTGTCATTATCCTTAATGTAATGCATCCAAAACCAACAACCCCAAATTAAAAAAAGGGCAAAATAATTATGAGAGCATTTCTGTTGCACCAATTTTCACAAATCATCATATAATGGCTTAAATAATGAGAGTTTGAAGAAAGCAAATGATTAAAAAAAAAATGAGTAAAAGTGAATGACTTGTTGTCATTATCTCCCATTTAAACTCATTTCTCAACCCAACAGAAGAAAAATCTCTTCTTCTGAGAAAAAAAATTAATGCTAACAACTATTGATCTCAAATCTCAATATCTAGAAGGAAAGTGACAAAAATGTATCAACTTTCACATTAGATCTTTTTTACAAGAACTAGAATAAGTTCTTCTCTTTCTACCAAGTAAGAATATTCCCCTAAAAAGAAATGCAAAAATGAAAATCCATTTCTGACATTCCAAGTTACAAAGGAAAACAAAAGACAAAGGTAATTTTTTTTTACAAATATGGTAGTTAGGAGAGAGAACACATTTCAACAACCATTCCTTGACTAAGAAACTCCTAACACACAAAAAAAAAAGCTTTTTTATTATAACGGCAGCAGTTTTAAATTCAAACAAAAAAAAAACATTGTTTATTAGTGGTAACTCTTGTTTACCTGCGATTCTGAAACCAAACTTTGATCTGTTTAGGTTCAATATTAGAGAGTATAGGACACTCCCTAATGAGTTGTTGTCTTTTGGAAGAAGTTGGCTTAGGACATTCAGCATAAACTCTCTCCAAAGCTTCAACTTGTTCAGGTGTATACCTAACATACTTGCTACTATCCATTTGTTGTTGTTTGTTTGATGAATCTCTATGCATACAAAGTGCCATAATAACAAGAACCCAGAAAATGTTTAAAGGAGAAATGAAATGGGGTTTCAGAAAAAACAAAGCTTTTGGTCTTCTTCTTCTTTGGATAGGCTCTCTTCTACAAGAGAGCCTTCACTATCCTTCATCAGTTTTTTTCTTTTGCAAAGTTTTACTCAAAAGATCCAAACTTGGAAGAAAGATTGTGTTGAGGAATGAGAAATGAAGGAGGGGGTGCTACTGTGGTATGGTTTGGCCTTTATTTTACACACAAATCGAGGGAAGAGAGAGAATCCACGTACAGAAAGAGATGAATCAAAGAGTTTTTTGTGTTTTTTTATGTATATGTTTTTGTTTTACGAGACTAAAAATGGATCATACTACTAGTATTGATTTTATGAGCTTCATTAACAACAAGCAAAAGATGTGTGTGATATTAAAATCAATAAAAAATAAAAAGAAAAATATTAAGAAGGGTTTTTAGCATTTGTTAAAAATTTATATATGTCAATGCAAGTTTTTTTAAGTTGAGTAATTTAAATTTTACAATTGTAAAAACTAATATTTTTTATCTAAAATTTAAAAATAAAATTATCTTTAACTAGGAGCTTAATATAATCCAAAAAAATAATATAAAACTCATAAATTGCATATGTATTTTGTAGAATTTTGTGTCCAACGAATATTATAGTAATCTCATTATTTATAGTATTAAATGAAAGAGGTTGGAATATACAAGAACTATTTGTTACAGATTATTTTTTAAAATAATTATTTTAAAAAGTCAAAATTTGAAAAAAAAAATCTAAAAATTATTTAAAATATAAGTTATTTTAAATAATTTATCATAAAAATAATTTAAATGATTTTTATTATTGTTGACAAGCAGAAAACAGTTTTTAATTTTCTTTTAAAAATCTTTACTAAGTAATTTTTAAATTATTAACATCACTATAATAATTTATTTTTTATAATTTGTAACTACCTATATTTAATAAAAGGAATCTATGAAACAAAATAATATTACTGTTGTTCTCGTAAATAAAAACAAATTAGTGTTACAAAAGATTTGTAAATAGTAATGATTTAGTATCAACTATTACTTATTTGTTTATTTTAATTTTGAAACAACAACTATTTTTACCTGAGAAGTAAGGAAAAAAAAACTACTTGCAAACTAATTTCAAATGCACCATAAAAATGTCATGGTGTCAATAACATAATACAAGAAACGTGATTAAACGTATTAACTCGAGCAATTGACTCCTTTAGCCATCTTAATTTTTTGTAGTATATAATACTAGTAGTTCCTTTTTGTATTAAAAATTCAAATAAAACAAAATAGTGTATGATCTGAAATTAGGGCGGTGAACAAATATAGAAGAAAAAGAGAAAGAAAAATAAATGAAAAGACATACTATAGCTTAAATTAGACCTGTCAACAACAGCACAACAGAATACACCAGAGACCTTTTTTAATAAAACAAATGATGACTGACACCGTTTCAATTTCAATTTTACTATTTCAGTTTACAGACTCCAATTTCAATTTTTTAGGGATGATGTGACGTATAGTAATATTTCAATTTTCTAATTGAAATAATAATAACATTCATTTTTTTAACAATTTAATAATAATATTAATATTAATGTTATTATTAAAAAATTAATGTACACGTCAATTTAATATATATCCCTTGTTTCTTAGCAGGACAAGGATATTCGTGAAGTGAGATCAAAAAGGGATATTCATGAAGTACAAATAATTAGTATGGATTTTAATATATATATATATATATAAATAGTGTGTGAATTATTTAATTGATTTCGTAAAAGATTAAAAAAAAAAAATTGTGATGTATGATGGCATGCATGATGCGGGAGATGGATGGATGGTATGATAGATGGAGAATGCATTGGATGAGAGAGAAAGTAATGTAGCACGATGCAGGCGTGAAGGTAGCAGACAGGAAGATATGGACAGAAACGTTGGGGATGGTGCTTGCTTGTTGCTGTGTGTTGGTGTATAGTGTATTGTAGGGTGTAAAGGTTACAACTTTACAGGCTTTGACTATCTCACTACTTCAACCATTAAACCACATAGGCACATACTAGTAGACAAATACTTTTATATATTTTTATACATGTGTCCAAATACTTTTTTTTTATATTTGTGAACAATTCTCCATTTTTTTTATCACTCGGGAATGCTTGATGTGTTGAATATATTAACCAAGTGATTCATGAATTCATTATTTTAATATTTTTTGTGGTAATATTTCATGGATGATCCTCAATAAGTGATATCAAATATCTTTAAATTTAGTTTGATGGAAAGCATGAATAGATCTTGGTGACAAAGGTAGTACAAATATAAGATGTAAGATATATATATATTTGAAGAAAAGATTGTTGTGTTTAATTATAACATGTAAGAGACACTGAACTTTTAAAGTCCTAGTTTGGTTTGGTGGGGAAGCGAGAGTGAATTTCGGTATATCGAATCCTTGTAACGAAAGTCTTTCCAACCGTGTAGTCATGAAACATGTCTCATTGGTAATAATGACGGTGCAAATAAAAGATGTGAGAGACACACACTTGAGAGGAAGATTGTTAGTTTAAGTGTGAGCGATTAAGTCTCACATTGACTATGGATGAACTAAACATTAAATATGCAAAGGTGTTGACTTGTATATCCATTGTCTTAAGATTCTATGTGGAGATGTTTGTTCGGAAGAAAAAAAATTAGATATGGGTTACTCATATTGAATTTGTCGACGATGATCTAGACTAAAAGAGTGGCACTTAATTCCAATAGTCGACATAAATGAATTGGACTGGACTAACGAGGATGGTTGAATTGAGACTAGTTTAACAGCACTTTGCGATTTTGAGGTGAAGGTGGTACCTGCAAGCACACTAACACTCGAGTTAGTGTATTTATTATGCGAGTGAGAGGTATTATGTTGAAGAAAAATATATTTTATTGTCATAATAGTGTTATATATAGTGTGAAGGTTAGTTTTGTTGAGAACGAAAACGCTTATACTCAGTAGATATTGTGCCACGAGTTTTGCCTCTGTCTACTCGTAGTCGTTGGGATTATGGCCGACAATTGTTCTTTAAGATTGAGAAGTTGAGACTAAGCATGGTTAATGGCCAATAATGTTTGGCCTATATGCGCTAGTTAAAATGGACTGAGCCATAGGTCACTTTGGAACAGGTGCTCCTCATGTTGTAATATTGAGTGAAATAGGCAATGACTTAGGATGTTGTAGGATGCCTTGTCTTAAAAGGTTTTGTTTCAGTCGATAACGATATTCAACTTCGAAAGTGTTATCTTTTTAAAAGTTAACATATGATTTCATGTGAAGTGAAGCAAATGTACTTCTTAAAAAAGTAAATTAACATTGATTCTCATATTTTAAAATTATTTCACGTGTTTTACTACAACAATATGACCACAAATATTTCAACATTAAAAAATTGACATTATATATAAACATTATAGTAAAATAATTGAAAACAAGTATTAGTCTAATAAATAGATAGAGATAGAGAGAAAAATAATATAAAAATAAATTGTATATAAAGGTGTCGGCCCATTTTTTTATGTCAAAATATATTTCATGTAAGTATAATAATTATTGCACTATCAGTACACATATGTGTTCAAGTAATCGCTCACAAAATTTATAAGTACTTGCATGTATATATAAATATATCTTTGTTATTTATATAAATAAACTTATGATTTAATTTTTTATGTTTTAATTTGACCAAATACTATTCATTTATAATATTTAATAGTTCCTTTAAAAGAAAATTTTAATTGAATTCATATTTTTTTATTATTTATTGTCTTTTCATAGTTAATTACAAGTAGCAGACATTTAAATGCCTAAATATAATATGAAGATGAACATCAAAATTATTACCCTCATAAAGACGAATTTAAATATTAATATTTTTTAAATACAGATATAAAAACAAACACTATAATATTCTGAGAGTGTACATTGTCATCCTTAATTAATACTATTGGAGTTGTTTGATTAAGGTTTTAGTTTGTTTGTATTTTGTTTCTCATTAATAAAACACCTGATAGTATCTAATTAATGGGCTAATGATGATCTTAAAGAGGAGTCAATGGCTGGAGGAAGGATTTTTGGACAATGAGAGTACCCCCACCATTAGGAATCAAGTCAGCCATGCAAAAAAAAAGCACTTTTTTTTCAAAAAGAAAAACATTGCACATTCTTAATAATAAAATAATAAATAAAATTACAAAAGCAGTGAAACCCCATTCAATTCCTTCATGAGGGGACCCAAAAGGGCTTTCTCTTTTGGTGGAGGTGTTATTATCCCTTTTGTCTACATGCACCAAAAGAGTATATCTTTGTGAATTTGGATCTTTTGAGATTTGAATTTAATACCAAAAAATTATCTTTATCTTATTGCTATTAAAATTTAGATAACTTTTTTTGTTATCTACGAGAAAAGAGTATATATCAATACTCATAAGAAAAATAAATATAAAAAATAAATAATTTAAAAAATAAAAATAATTATAAAAATTATGTGTTTCAAATGATTGATTGATACCTAATCGAACTCTAAAATACCATAGTGTTCATTGAAAATTTATTAGACCTCATTTGTATATTTCAATTAAATTTTGAATTTTTTTAATATATCAATATGTATAGATACATTTAATCTTTAAATAAATAGTTAAATAATTTTTTTTTTAAAAAAAAAATATTTTTGTCGTGTAAGATATTATAATAACTAAATATTATTTTCTAGAAGTGTCCGCAAAATAAAATTTATTTTATTTTTATTATTCATAATAGTAAATATTGAATATTTTTTATTATACAATATAAAAAATTAGTATAATATTTATAAACAATAAAATGATATTTTTCTTATAAAATAATCTTTTTTAAAATATAAACATTAATAAATATTTAATTCATATAAATATGGTTAATTTGTTAATTTATATATATATATATATATATTTATATATATATATATATATATATATATAAATGTGCCGTAAAACTAAAAAAAAAATTACTTCAAGTAATAAACCTAACCTCTTTCATGTTGGATTCATAGATGGGAAAATCCAAATACTCTATTTATAGAATTGTAATGTGGATTAACAATACCCCACCTACCAACTTTAATTTATCGCACTAGAATTGTAATGTGGGTGACTTTGCTTTCATTTTACATCTTTCACAATCTCTGTGTTTGTTTCTTGAGTTGTCAAAGGGGTCCATAAATGATAAGAGACACAATGCATATACATAAATAAGGAATAGGAAGCCCACCATCATAGGTTGCTCATGTGTTTGACAATCTAATTAATCTAATTCTTCAACTAAATAATAGCGAGATTTCATCTACTAATTGTAATAAGCACCATCCTTAAACTAAATAATATGAATTAGAATAGGTTTTGTTTGCTACAACTAATTAGAATAGCTATTTAATATTTGAGAAAATGTTTTAATAAATTAAGAGAGTTTCATGGATGTATTTACGTGACATCATTATTAAGTCCCCAATTTGGTTGTCATATGCTATCGACATGCATGAACTTATTCTTTCTTTTTATAATTATTCATTTCTTAATTGTTATCTTCTTTATATACAAATTATTTAATATGCACCTGCCAATGTAAAAATATTTCGTTGACATTTAATTACTATATTTTATTGTAATGTCATTTTGTTATATTACTATTTTAGATATTTTTAGATATTTTTATATATTTATATAAGGATATATTGTTGTATGTTTTTTTTTTACTAAATGCATTATTGGATGTTAGTAGTTTTTTTTTACACTTTTATATATAATATGAAATCATATAAAAAGTATAAATTAAAAAATATAAAAGTTAATTGATGAGAAATACTTGACTAATAACAATGCTAATAAATTAAATTAGAAAAAGTATTGTGTGCAATATTGCAGGACTATTCTCATTAGTAAAGTCTTGGTGTAGGTCAAACCACCAAGGACACGTCACAAATACATTGATCCACTCCCTTTTCTGACTCATAATTTATTTGAAGTTATAATCAGTGGAAAAATGATTCAAGGAATTTTCTTATTGTGGTGTACCGTCAAATTAAATTTATGCCAATTGAAAAATGCATTAAAACTTAATCAAGACATAAAATATAGAACCTATCAAAACAATAATACTAGTTACAATAAGTAAGGTACTGTGGTTGAAGTGTCAAAATATTCAACTTATTACGCATATGCCAAAAGTTCATCAACATGTAAACTTTTCAGGTTCTTGATAAGTTGTTGTGGACCAAACATGATTTTGTTTGTTTAAATTTTTTGTGATAGCTTCCAATTTTGATTATAGTCAATTTTTAAAACAATATAAGAAAGACATAATCAACAGCAAGAAACGCGTGGGCTAAAATTATTATCTGTTTCCAAAGGAGAGGAATGCATTACTCTTAAGTTAATTAATCACTTTTTTTTAATGGTATTCCATACACTATATTTATATAAGATTATCAGCATAAAACTTTATTTTAGTCTTTTAAATAATGGATTTAAAGAAAAATGTAATGTCATCGTAAACTTGTTTTACACTGATAATCAATAATAATTCGTCACGTTAATAAAATATTTAATAATTGTCTTTAATTTAAAAACCATTTAATATGATTGAAGGACGTGTAAAACAACTCTACATTATCAATACACAATCTTTAAACTATTAAACAATACATTTAGATTACTCATTAACATTTTTCTAAATACGGTACATTGAGTTTTTTTTTATGTTGTATATTTAATTTGAATTTGACTCATTTAAAGTGAGTACTTAATAAATTAAGTAAATCAATAGTTGAAATTTTAACCATTCATAATTGATTATGCATGTATATTTAATAGTATGATTTATTCGCATACAGTTGATATTATTCATTGTATTATCTAAAATGGATTGCTTACTTTTTGAAAAGCATGATCCATTGAATTGTGTCGAGAGTTCAAGAACATAAACATTCTCAAATATCATATATAAAAATTTAAATCATACAAAAATAACTAGTTTATGAAATTGTATTGGTAAAAACAAAGGAAGTAGATGACTTCCATGAAGGAATAGCTGAGGGTGACTAGGCCAGAAAATCAGAGTAGAAAAGGAATGGAATTTGAGTAGAAGAGGAAATTGAGTTGTCACATGAATGCTTCACATAGATAGTTGTACAATATGCGTAGGTGAAGAAGAAAAGGAAGTAATAGGGGAATGAAAGACTATGGTAATTTTCAAAGCTTGTGTGGTGTGTGCTTAAATTGGCCCATTAGTTTTTTAATTAAAAAAAACCATGTATCACATCGTACGTTGAATTTTAGGATCAATCTCGACAAATCTCGTATATATTGGTTAATTTGAGAGGTTAAAATTGAAAAATAAAAAGAAAATTTTAGGAAACTTTTAAGAATGTTGGGTGGTGGGATGAAACTTTTTTCAATTGTTTTCTATAGGAAAGGAAACTATTAAAGAAAATCCATGAAATAAATGGAGAATGTAATTGATTTTTTTTGAAAATGAAAAATTAATTTATACTATAAATATTTCAGAAATAAATATTTCTTAAAATATCTCTTCACAATATCTTATTTAATGTTTTACAAAATTTAAAATAATAATTAATAAATTATTTATTATTTATTTTCGGTTAACAAAATAATAATATATAACAAAGATGTATTATATAAAAGAAATATTGAAGTAGACAATCATCCAATTAGCCAATATACATGGTAAGATTTTATAAACATTTTGCAATAAAATGTTCAGGTCGGTTGAAAAAATTCTATAGCATGTTTCTTTATTTTAGCATTTGAATAGAGAAAACTTATTAAAAACATCTTAATTATAATAATTAATGGTCAAAAATAGAAATTCATATAGCATAGCGTTGGAAATTAGCATGTGGTTTGGAATTTCAAATTTGCATTTAAATTTGGTATTGACAACTGAGTAAAAAAAAAAAAAAAA
>JBBPBQ010020323.1:4988097-4999304 GCA_037974755.1 Cicer yamashitae | reverse complement strand
GGCAATAGTTAATTGTTTAAATTTGATTAAAAAATTTAATTGCTTAAAATAAAACATAACAGTATAACATTACATCAGATTAAAGCTTTTTTTTTATTAATTAAATTAAATCTTTTTGATTGCTTTAAATTAAATTTAATATATACATTAAATTAAATTTTATATATAGTAAAAATATATAAAGAATTAATTAAGAAATCTTGGAAAATAACAACACAATATAGCAATAATTTAAAATTATGTATCCATAAACAAAATTTAAAATTATAAACAAATTAAATTAATTTAGTAACTATTTCAATTAGTACCATAATTGATAATTGGTCTATTATTTGATATTGAAGTTTAAATTATTGTGTTTTGCTTTTTGTTGTGGATTTTCTCGATTAAAAACCCTATAAATATTTTTCTTAAGAACAATTGCAACTCCAATGTTCACTTAATGCATTTCACTTTTCTTTAGAAAGCTCCAATTGCATAGGTGTTGATTTTATCGTTTCTCTCCTTATTTGTATATTTTATAATTTTATATTTAAATTTTATATATTACACCCCTGTATTTTGTAAGTTTTACAGATCCTAGCTACCTTTACAAATCAGATTTCTTCTTTTTTTTTTTCTTCAAATGAAATAAAGTTTCATATTATATTTTAAAATGCTTCCAAGACGTCAATAGACAAATTAACTTGCTTCCATGAAGTCTTTGAATTTCTCATTACTTTGCATGTTTATGGGTTCCCAAAAGTCACATGGAATTCTTATACATTTAAATACAGTCATGAGTTTTCATTCAGTTAATTCTTTATATAAATAATTTTTTGCCTACGATTTGTTTTGATATATGATGATCGCGAACGAATATCAGAGATGTTTTCTTCCAATTTTTGTATTTTTGCATCTCTCTTTCTTTTTATGGGTATTTTTGCTTCTTTTTTCTTTCTTGATTTCTTCTATACCTTCATTTCGTATTAATTTGATTACAAATTATATTTTTTAGCATTTATTTATTGAAAAATTATAACAATTTATTTATAAAAAATTACATTGATTATTATAACCATTTCTTTTTATCAATATCTAAAACAATTAATAAATATTGGAAAAACTATTTTTAGGAGTTCATACATGTCTCCCATATGTATTGCAAAGATAATCACAATTTGTTGGTACTATTATTGTATATCTTATTCATATTCATAATTCTTATATAATGCACATATTTTTAATCCTCGATCGATGTTGTGTAACCATGCCATTTCTATATTATTTTTTTTACTATTTTTGACAAGTTTATATTGATTTAGTATGGATTGTTATACTTTTTTAGTGCATATAATTTTTTTTATTCTACTAATCTTTGATATTATAGTTGGTGTATTTGACAGCAAAAAATGAAAATTCTTACGGATAAAGAAAAATTATTCTTGACTAGAAACTTTACTATTGAATAGCTATATTTTGCTAAATTACTATAATTTCTTTGTCTGTGGATTCTCTTTCTAATTTTGGTTCTGGGAGTGGGCACAGGAGTAGTTGTGTTTTCGTTGCTTGAAGGCATCATGTGACACACAAACCAGAGCATCATGAACAACATATAGCTAAACAAAGGGGAAAAAACATTGCTTCAGCAAAACAGAGCAAACAACAACATCAAAGCAGAGCAAAAAATCAACAGTTAATATTTATAGTAACTTAAAAAGAAAATTGATATACTTACATGGATAAAAAATGATTTAACCTTTAATTATTTTATTGAATACCTTTTCTATATAAATATGTGTATGCATATACACGGATAAAAAATATTTAAGACATCTAACTAACAATATCGTCCGCATTAGTAAGTTGAGTTATACTATTTTAATAGCTATTAAAAGATAAAAACTTGCCGGTTAAAAGACACACCTCTATTCAATCCACGATTATCTTAACCACTTGATTGTTATACAACAATTAATCACACCTTTCGCAATGAAAATAATATGATGAAAATTTGTTGAAAATGCAGGTCAGGCTGAAAATAAGACTTCTCTAATTCAACAATCAACGTCAGGTAAACAAAAGAAAAAAAAATCACGTAATTTATGTTGAAGATAAGACAAATGACTCACTCACTTGGGATAAGATAATCTAATACAATTCCTAAATGATCGCATGTAGTGGGCTAGCCTTCTTTGCTATTGATACTAAATGGAATGATATTAATACATACACTGAATTAGGCGTCTAGCACAATTGGTTGGCGTGTCGCCGCGAGAGTGTTGTAAACTTCGGGGTACCGAGTTCGATTCTTACTCATCAAAAACTAATTGACCGAACTTAATTAGATATACTATGTCTCTACTATTTTTACTGTTTTGTTTTTCACTTTTCAACTTCCAGCAAGCAGATCCCAATGGGTGCACCGGATGAAACCATCTACCGGGTAATTTTATGGGAAAACAGCAGTAACAGTATCTTAGACACTTGACCTAAGTTTTTCCATTAACAAATCCTACAGGAAGGGGCCATTGCTAAAGCCACGATTTCCTAATTCATATAAACCACCTCACTCAAACTTGCAAGCAAAATATACAATGTTGCCTATAGAATGCAAGTCTGCACAACACACATGCCAGAGATTAAACAAAGAGGAGGAATGCTGACATATTGATAAACAAGAATCAGCAAAGTAGTCCAAGACATTAATTATTTCAAACCTATTTTATAATATTCAACCAAATAAACAGAAGTAGAAAGAAATCAGGTATAGCAAAATAAGCATAATCTGATATTACCATTATTCAAATGGATGTTAACAAAACAATTGTGAATAAATTCCCTGTAGGTTCCATCTCAATTTCAGTACAATTTTCAGGTGCACAAAAGCAAAGAAATATAGCATGCGATTTGATAGTCTAGACCGAAACTTAAAAAACACATTACTTAAGAAATTAATGAAAAGATTCAGCATCACAGTATTATTACCTCATAATCTACTTCCTTAACTAGCAACATAAGCAAAAGAACTTAATAGATGGAATTGGAATATTGCTCACTAGCCCCGGGCCAGAAGTTCTTGTAGATAGCCTTGACAATTGGAAGAACGGCAATAAGAGCAATCTGAAGCTGATCTGAACTACTTGTCCTCACGCTGATCTGTCCGCTAAGCTTGTTGTTCAATCCAGCACGAACACCCATCTTATAGCTTCGTCCGAGAGAAAACTGCGACTGAAAATTGGCCCCCAAGGCTAAATCACCTCTCCACTGCACCAGAGAAAGACTCAATGAAGATTGATCCTGCCCAATTGGAAAATCTGCCTCTCTAAGCCTCACTTCGACATTGGCACCATAAGCAGAATCACTTTGCGACCGCACGGTCCCTGTGCTTCCAACTAATACCAACCGTTTCCCCAGTGCTATTTGATCCTCAAGTTTCACGCCGGTGGACACATTTTCGCCCAAAAATGTCACAGACACACCAGCAGCAGTTTTATTTCTTTTGAAATTTTTGAATTTGGTCTCACCTCTGACAATGTATGCCAGCTGCTTTCCAATGTTTTGAATGTCAAAGCCTGCCATGGTTGATGCACTTTCTCCATGTTTTGCAGCAACAGAAGAATCCAAGTGAATGCTGAAATCTTGCTTATCTTTTGTGACCTGAACGTTAACTGCTGCTGGGAATTTATTGATAATGGTCATACTGTTTTCAACGTTAACACCATCGTAACCGCAATCATGGTCCCAACTATGTGTGTCTAAGACCGGCCTTGTTAGCAACTGTGAAGTCGGTTCCAAGAAACGGTACCTATAGGCCGGGTTGTCGCTATCAAATGATGGTGGCAACACCATATCAGGCAACGGAACTGGAACAGCGGCTGGACTTCCATTCTCTTGATCATCTTCCTCCATGTAGCTACTATCATTTTCAAAAGTTTTACCTCCTCTTTTCTTCATCTCTCTCATCCTTTTCAACTCCTCCCTCCATTGCCTCTTCTGCAAAAGCTTCACTCGGTAATCATACTCCTCAAGATACGCCTTTCTCTGCTCTTTATTAAGCTTAGCAAACTGTGACTTCTTTAGAGGCTTAAATGGTGGGAGCTGTTCATATTCATCTTCAGCTTCATCTGCATCAGAATCAGACAGGTCAGCCATTTCAACATCAGAATCACCGTTATCAATCCCACCTTGATCGGGGAGTTTGGGGTGGGCACGCGACTGCAACAACCAAGACAACAAGTATGGAAGTGGTGGAGAACGGGTTCGAAAACCAAACAGCCTGCGGTTATCAGGTGTTTCCTGAGATTTCGAAACGTTACCAGCCTCAGAGAGAATCTTCATAGAGTAACTTAACAGCAACAATAGAGGTCTCCAACTTTGACCATTAGGAAGCACCTTCTGGCCATCTCTGTTTTTCCGACAAGAAGGATGGTTTTCAACAAGAGAAACTGGATTCATCAAACTCGGATTCATAAGACGTAGGTCGCCAACGGCCTGTCCAATGGTTTGTTGAACAATATGAGATCTTTGAGCAACAAAGACATCATAACTCAGTGGGGTACCTGTTGGACCGTCCGGAGGAGCAGAGGCGGCATGAGTCAGAGTGACTATCACATTTCGCCATATAGTTGGACCAAGGGCACTAGTAACAGATCTCAACATGGGCAAATCATTCATATCTCTAGTTTGTAAGTCCAGGCGATCCACATATAGAACAATATCAGGGGGTGATTTTTTTGTCAATTTCTTCACCATAGCCAGGACTTTTCTGTTGTAACCTTGTTCAAATGCAGAAGATTTCAAACCTGGTGTGTCAAAGACCCTAACTTTCACTCCATCAACCACTCCAACAACTTCTGTTACAGCAGTAGTAGCAGGACCATATGCACTGAAGCTGGTCTTGGTTTCACCAAAAATCGAATTTATCGTAGCACTCTTTCCCACGCCGGTTTTCCCAAGAACCAGTATATTTATTGAAAAATCAAGATCATCTCTTCCCTCAGCTTCAAGCCGGGAAGCACTCTCCTTGGCAGCATCTAGGCTGAAGATTTCACCGGTTTGCCTCCCTGCAACAAGTGTCATCCGATACAACACCTGTGCTGCTATCGATTCGTCGGTAGTAAAACCAAGTCTCTGAACAAGTCTTAGGAATTTAATCCTAATTTCCTGTACCTTTTCTAGTTTCATCTTATCTTCTTCACTCAAAGTGGTGTCAGAAACAGTACCACCAGCTCTACCAAAGGAAGAATTAAAAATATTCGGACGATTAGACCTTACAGCTGGTTTACCTGTCTGGAGTGATGGTCCCAAACCAGCAGGGCGCTCGACAGAGAAAAGCCTTGATCCATCTTGAGCAGTAATGGTGATGCCACTGCCATCTTCTCCTCCCGCTCCCGATGCGGCTTTCAAGAGAGCAGCCAAAGTAGCAGTATCAAAGAGCTCTTTGCTATCTCCTTCATCATCAGATTCCGCTTCTTCGTCTGAGTCAGTTACAATCTGGCCATCAATTCTGTCGTCCTGCGAACTCTCGCTGGCCCTCAATTGCTTTTCCAATTCCTCCAAATACTTATTGGCAGAATCAGATCCTCCAAAAATCATCGCTCCATCCCTCTTATCCGACAACGAATCACCAACCTCTCTGTCAACATGATGATCAACTTCCTCATCACCCTCGCCAGCAGCCTCAACATGGCTCTCATCTTCCACCTCGACAACATTATCAATACTGCTCATCACTTCCCCCTCAACAGCAGCCTCAACATGACTTTCATCTTCCGCCTCGACATCGCGGTCAATACTGCTCTCCACTTCCCCCTCAACAGCAGCCTCAACATGGCTCCTATTTTCCCCCTCAACAACATTGCTCTCGGCTTCCCCCTCAACAACACTGTTCTCGGCTTCCCCCTCAACAACACTGCTCTCGGCTTCCCCCTCAACAACACTGCTCTCGGCTTCCCCCTCAACAACACGGTCAGCATTGCTCTCGGCTACCCTGTCAACAACAAGATCAACATTGCTCTCAGCTTCCTCCTCAACAACATGATCAACATTGCTCTGGATTTCTCCCTCAACAGCACGATCAACATGGCCTCCATCTCCCCCCTCAACATTGCTCTCAACTTCCTCCTCAACAGCTTCATCAACAAAGCTCTCAACATCACCCACAACAGCACCACCCTCTACGTTTATAACCTCTTCTTCACCCCCGCCCTCCAAACTCCGACTCACAACTCCTGAACTTTCTTCACTCTTCTCAATAGAAGCAATGTCACTCACTTGCTCATGTGAAACACCATCATCAACTCCGATGTCAACAACCTCAGCATCCCTACCAACAACCTCATCAACAACAGTTTCACCACCCTTCTCATCATCAACTCCAATGTCAACAACCTCGCCACTCTCAACACCCCGACCTACAACCTCATCATCAACTCCAATGTCAACAACCTCACCGCCCCGCCCGACAACCTCATCAACAACAACAACATCCCCACCCTTCTCAATTGTTTCAAAACTATCACCAACCTCATCAACAACAACAACACCATCACTACCAACCTTCTCAATAGGTTCAAAACTATTGTCAACACTCACAACAGGTTCAATAACATCCACCCCTACAATTTCAGACTCCTCAACCTTCCCTTCATCACCAACAACAGCTACACTACCATACCCTAAAGTATCAACTTTCAGGGAATCAACAACAACATCTTCACCACTAGTAAACTTCTCAACATCCTCATCACCATCACCATTCTCAACAACACTACCAACACCAAAATCATCACCAGAAACCGATTCCACAACAGCAGAATCCAAATTATTAAATTCATTTCCACCATCATCCTCCTCTTCTTTCAAGAATTTATTGATTTCATCTTCAACAACACCTTCAAAATCTCCGCCTTCAAATCCCTTATCATTAGCCTCAACGAAAACCTCATGGCTATCGCTAAAATCTCCATCCTTCACTGCTTCAACAAAAACATCATCTTTCTCATCATCACCGCCTTCCTCCTCCTCCTCCGCATCATCTTCTTCTTCATCAGCAGTTACCTTCGCAATAGGTCTCGGAGATTGTTCATCGAACGGTTGTTCTTCTTGAACGGTGGATTTAGCATCGGGATAAACGAGAATGGGCCTGGTGGGCTCGGTAATTTCGTCTTCGCCGCTAACAAAACCATCATCGTTTTCGGAGTCGGAAGTGGCACCGTTATTAACGCCGTTAGTGAAATTTGGTTGAAATTGGGGAGGAGATAGGGTTTGAGAATCCATAGTGAAGAAATGAAGGGATAAGGTTTTAGGATTATAGGCGGAGAGAGTGGGAAAGAAGAGAATGAGAAAATGAAAGAGGGTTTTAGTTTTTATACGCTAAAATACAAATCAATTCTACGCTTCAATTTTTCTCTATCTCATCCTATCACTGGAGAGTGGAGAGTAACGACGGTTCCTTTTACTCGTACTGCATTTTCATTGGATATATATTTTTTATTTTAATTCAAAACTAGAAGGAAAAAAATATATATATATATGTTCTACCACGGGTTGCATCATGTATAGAAGACAAATATGTATTTTGTAATAACTAATATTTATCTTTGTGATTTTGTATGTGACAATAAAAATATTTCTCTTATTGCTTTTAAATATTTATCTATTTTAAATATTTATTTTATATTTTTTTTATGTGTCAATAGAATATATTTTTTATGTATATTATTTACAAATATTTATCTCGTGATTCTGATTTTTAAGTATCATTTATAAATATTTATTCATATTTTTTTGTTATTTATCAATAATAAATATTTTGTGTTTTTATATATATTAATGATAGATATTTGTCTCGTAATTTTGTATATTTATTATTAATAAATATGTGTACCGTATTTTTTTTATACACCAGTTATAAAAAATTATGTCGGGTTATTTTAATATTTGTCTTTTATTTTAATATTTTAATATTCATGTGATTTTTTAAAAATATTTGTCCCATATTTTTTATGAAATAGTTAAAAAAAGTTATCTCACAGTTTTTTAATACTTGTTAATGACAAATATTTGGTGTAGTCTATTTATTCATAAATATGGCCTTTTGTTGTTGGTTTTTAAAGAAACTAGCAAGAAACTTAGAGTCTGAGACACGTGTAGCACGTAATTGGTATTTTATATGTGTACCATTTATACATGAAACAAAAATTCTAATTTTATTTTTATAGTAACAAATATTTATCTCATATTTTATTATATTTATAAAAGGCAAAGATTTGTCTCATGTTTTTTTAAGTATTTATCGGTGACAAATATTTTTCTTATTACTTTGTATGTAATTGTAACAAATATTTGTCTTATGATTTTTTATATTTATCATTATCAAATATTTTTGTCCCATGTTTTTTTTAATATTTATCAACGACAAAGATTTGATTAGTTTTTTTAATATTTTTCCCGTATTTTTTTTATGTATTACTGTCAAATATTTGTCCTGTATTTTTTTTTATTTCTCATAAATAAATATTTATCCCATTTTTTTATACATCTATTATAAATATTTACCCAATGTGTTTTTAATATTTATCAATGACAGATAATTGTTCCATGTATTTTTTGCGTATTTTTTTAATATTTGTTTTTTGCTAGTTTTCTCATTTATTATATTTATAATTGAAAGGTCGAAGGGAATATATAGTTGGAAACAAATATATGATTAAGAGGTTTTGATTTGCGTATATAATAATAATGATTAGAAAATAGTTATTTTGGTAGTTATTGTTGAGGTAAAAACTTTTTTGATATATATTTTAATGAGAACAAACCTTATAACATAAATGTTTAAGTTTTATGAATGATGATTTATTGATTATTGCACTTGAGTTTTATTTAATGAACGTGAATCACATAAGTGGACAAGCAATAAGCCATTTACATCAACAAATGCATCTAATTAATCATGAAAGAATCAAAGTAGGTCAAAAGATGGTTTCATGGAGATATTAGAAGACAATCTTCAAAATAGGTTTATGAACCCATGAGAACCAAACAAGTCAAAAGTTGTCTCAAAAATCAAATGCAACAAGTGTTCAAAAAGTTCTAAACCAAAGAATAAGGAGAATGATCATTTGATACCTTGGGAAATATGTTCAGTGATATATTACATAGTCAAATATATATATATATATATATATATATGAAAATAAATAAATAAATAAGTCAAAAACATCTTTATGAAAGGATCTCAAAAGGAATATATCATATATTATATTAATCATTCAAAAGAATGTTTATTGCATCTTCAAGATAACATCTTCATAAAGAAAAATATCCAATACATTCACATATACTAAAGTATCTCAAAGATACTTGATGGACAAGACACAACACGTGTAACACCAAGATAAATTGTAGGAAATACTGCTTCAACAAAATATTTCTCCTCTCATATAGAAGACAACCTTTTTAATTGTTATGAAATAATATTTCATGATAAACGAGTTCATTGCACTCATAAATATTATACCAATTCACCAAAATGACAAAAATTAACTTTGAAGAAGAAATCATTTCAAGATTAAGTCATTTGTTTAAAGAATGATGGAAGAACATTCACCAGAATGTTCTGGTTGTTCTATTAAAGAACAATTGACAATAGAGATCTTTTTGAAAAGGCAACATGCAGTAAATCAATTGACATTTCGCATATGAGCCTTGCAACATTTAATGAGCAATTAAAAGTCAATATTTGAATGTCTACTTGCAAAAACAAACATGTATAATGTTTTGTAGAAAGATACCCATATTGATCTCTAGATTAATGACATACTGATTGCAGAATATTTTGGTTCATTATGGTTGTTTTAAATAAAAGACAAGAGACAAATGAATCAATTTTGGGATCACTAAAAGTTTATTTTAAATTGATATAATTCGCACATGGGCCACCCCAAAAGTAATAAAGTCTCAAGAAGTCAAATGGTGAATGTCTAATTGCAAAAAACACATGCAGATTGATCTACAATTTTGATCTCCAGATTGATTAGCTAGAAGCAAGTACAAAGCACAGAAGTACACTGTAAAGTACTATTTGACATGACTTGTTACACATATCTCAGTTTAGGGAATTGTTCCAACGGTCATATGGCAGACCACCCTAACATTCTGATTTTTCTCCACTCTTCAGCAAGGCAAGAACGTTATGCGTTGATCAAGAACGTTATGGAGAGAATTACACTACACTTAAATAGATTGATTTAGAAGATTGTTTGCACTTTGGGAAGTTTGTCCAACGATTATATTCAGTTTAAACTGAATATTCAAAGTCACTCGTCATCTATAAATTGAATATCAATTGGAAGATTAAAGGCAATAGTTCACTTTGCAATTTACCAACACTTGTCAAGTAATCACAAGTCAAAAAAAATCTTCAAGCAAACTTCAACTCTCTTCACTATATTTGTGGATCATCATTTACTAAATTTGTCTTTATTTATCTTAAACAAATAGTTGAGAATCATTAGTTTCGAACCATTTTTTATCATACATATTAAAATTAACTCAAGTATATCTTTTATGTTAGATCGAGTGTGTTTGTAAAAATCTTTTTTATATTAAAAGATGACTGTAAAAATTATTTATAGGTTGAAAGATGAAGATTGTAATTGATCAATGTGTGAAGCAGAACGTCCTAGTTTTGAAGCACATAGTGAAAATCTCACGGTTGTAAGAACTAAACTAGTCCGAGTTGGGTGAACCGATATACTTTATTTATGTGATCTTTTAATCTCTTATATTTAGTTATTTGCACGCACAAATCATAATTCACTATTATTATTTGTATTTACAATTTTTTAACTTCATATAAATTGTCGAGAGAAACAACTTTTAATTACTAAGTTTTATCTTGAATAAAGTAAACTAAATTTTAAAAGGTCACAATTCAAACCCCCTTGTGACTATTCATTCCACTTCAATTGTAACAAAAATTAGGAGGACAATATTAATTTTTTCATAGTTATTTTTTTTAATATAAAATAACTATTTATTTCTCTCTAAGTTAGTTATATTTTTTGGGTAAAAAAATGTAGTCCTATTTATTTCTTTATAGTTATTTATTTCTTTTTTTAAGTTTACTTGTTTACTCTCAAATAATGATGTGACAAAAAATTAAATGAGAATAAATTTGTATTTTTTTATAGTTGTTTATGTTATTGTTTTTTTTTTTTTGT